>JANHFX010022472.1:14875-25179 GCA_027560015.1 Chloroceryle amazona | reverse complement strand
GTCAGCACTGTACTAAGTATCTTGGATTCACTTATCCTCAACTGGACAGCAGTAGGGAAAAAAAGGAAATATTAAGGAAAGCAGGAAGATGTGTTTGGACCAGTAGCAGATGGTGTTACTACAGGTAGGTACCTGGATAAAATCAGAGGAAAATGTGCCAAATCCCTCTCTAATCAATTTATAAATCATAATAAATAAATGCTTATGTTCTTAGCAACATGCTTAGGTACAGTCTATATATTGCTATAAGTGAAGCCAGAAAATTTAGAGGGGAAAAGACTTTTACACCAGTTAAATAAAATCTATGTATTTGTAATCCTCATAATCCTCAGAGAGGTAACAAATAGTTATAATGTAGAAAAGTAATAGATGGCAAATTATAGGCTACTCTGTGATTTCTTTCTTGGTCTGCATGAATCTTCACACGTATGACCACTAAAATGAATAATGTTTTTTTGACTAAATATTTACCACCTGAATGAGATTCACTGTTCAGTGATAAAATCACTTGAAGCTTCAGCTGACATTATAGGAAAATCATTAGTATTTTAACCTGTGTGACAGATATTGTAAAACTGTCTCAAGGTGCTATGGTTTAGCAGGTTCCTACATTTTTTCATTAGGAATTAATAGAATATTTCATTAAAGCAGAGAAATAAAATCTGGTCAGTTTTCATTTTGAAGATTAATACAGTTTTATCCTAAGTTATAGTAGGCAAAGATTACTAAATACACAACTGCTGTTGGACCATCTACCTAATGGCAAAGCCTATGCACTTACCACAACTGTACAGCAGTGCTCTGGTATAAATAGTGTGACAGATAGTAAAAAATCGAGATGGAACTATATACACATAAATGTATACACATATGAAAATGGGAAGTTAAAGCTACAAGCTAATGTATCAAGAAATAATTAAAGAATTTGATATTATTTCATTAATGCCTATACTGTGAACTTCACTTATGTTTTGATTGTTACCTACACCAAAATCAAGTTTTGATGCTTCTTGAACTTTTAAACTCCAAACTCATCTATATATCCCATGAAAGACATACTGTGTTAATTTGAAATTGAAAATTGTCAATGTTATTTCAAGCTAAAAGCTGTTAGGTAAATAGCATACATTTTGGAGAAGCATCAGTTTATGGACAACACCCAGTTGGGGTTATTTAGGTAGGAAATCAGCAGTCTGCAGTGATAGAATCTATGTTAATACAGTCCAAAGAGGGAACAAAACAACTGAGAAACACAGACAGACAACTGAATGAGTAAATTAGGGCAAATTATAGCACAAAGTGAATATTTATGACTCAGAACTATATACACAGTTTATTTTACAGAAAAGTTCACCTTCCTCTGTCAAGAAGCATGAGAAAGACAACTAACACTGCCATATTTACTTTTGTCAGACTAGATACTTCACTTTAAAAAGTTGGAAGTCTTTTAAACATATGTGGTTCTGCACTGTATTTGTAATAGATCAAGAACATGAGTCCAAGTGGGCAATATTTGCAGCCACTGATCCCATGAAGCTTCTGGTTTGAATAAAGATACTATGACCACCCAAAGAACACTAGTGTTGAATACAACATATAATTAAGAATTGTCAGTTCAAGGCAATTCATATACAGAAATTTCTGTATGAAAAGAATATTTCATCCCCCAAAGTAATAATAATTAATTATTCTATAAATAGTCACCTTGTGGTTGACGACTTGGATGATATATCTGAAGATCAAATGGCTGAGCACTTGTTTTTTGTATGACGCTGACATTTTGGCCAGTCCATTTATTGGCTTTTGCAAGTGTGTTGGTCCTCCAGTCTGTCCAATACACTTCACTCCCATACAAAGAAACAGCAAAAGGATGAGAAAGATACTCATGGCCCCGTATAATCTCTATCATGCTGGTTCCATCATATAATGCAGAATAAATGGCGTCCGATCTACAAGATAATGTCAAATTTAACATTACATAAAAATGAACAACACACAACCATTGTAACATTGGTGCAAATGTATAAACCCCTGATCTTACTGGTATGTAAGGATAAAAGAATGTATACTTCAGAGATTATTTAATTCACATTATTAATTTAAATAGGAATATGAAATACAGGTTTGTTTGGATACCGGTTTTAAATTCAAATTTAACTCTGTGCTGTGAAAATACAGCGGGAAAATCAGTTTCTAAAAAAAAAAAAAAAATCATTGTGAAATATTTTGGGTCTTCCATATATAAATGTCAGTGAGAACAAATGGGCAAGTGCTGCCTATGACACAGGGAGCCAGGAACCATAGGTGATACCACAGCTGTCAGGGCAGAAGTTTCACTTTCCAGGGCCACATCCCATTTCCTCCTGAGCAAGGTGAGCAGAACAGTCCCCAGGAACAGTTACCAGGTTCAACCAAGAGTCCAACTTACTAAAAAAGTTTGTGGTGACAAGACAAGGTCAGGCCAGGAAGTCACCCTGTGGTGTGGGATCTGGACCAACAGGGCCCATTGCCAGGCAGTGTTGGGGCTGGTCTGGAGACTGCTGCTTCAGCGGTGTCACTCAGGCAGGGGCTGAGCTCCAGGGCTGAGCTGAAATGGGTTTCTGACTATGCCAGAGTGTGGGGGGAAACGTGCCCAAGAAGCCTGGTCAGGGTTGTTAATGTCTTCTGGTATAGCTCATGAAGACCGTGAAGCAATTATGTATAATAGCAATGCAATTAATGCACGTACTGTACATTTGCACACAAGACTATGGACTTAGCATACATAACTACATTCCATTTACAGTGTAGTTCACATTTCTGTGGGTAACAATAAGGATTTATAAACAGACGATAAGAATACAGTTAGCACTTTACCTGGCATCTGTCCATACTATTCTTTTTTCAAAGTGATCTACAGTAAGGCCATTAGGCCAGGCTCCAGTATCCATATCTTTATATATGATCTTTCTTTCTGCTCCGCTCATGGAAGCGGATTCAATACGAGGAAAATTTGCATCCCAGTCTGTCCAAAACAGAATTCTGGTGAAAGGAAAAGGAAAAAAAATAGATATATAAATTACTATTGAATCATGAAGAATAATCTGAAATGGTTCCATAAGACCATACATGGAAAAAAAGTACAAATATTCATATGCTTTAAATGAGAGACATAAATATAGATTAATTTGAGGAACTATATATTCCTTGAAGTAATCATGTAACATGGAGGTAATATTTAATTATTACAATGAAGACAGAATTTATTTTAAACCCTTGAAGTTTAATAGCATTCCCCTTTTCACGTCCATTAATACAAGTAACAGTTTGTCTCGTCTTCCTTCTATAACTAGAAACCCAGCTCATTAAAAAAAATAAAATTATAATGATAGCCTTTGAAAGAAATCCACAGATGAGGAGGATGGGGAGGAGTGAAGGGGAAGAAAGGTGATTTGAGGAGAGGCAGAGATTAAGGAACAGGTAAAATTAGAGATTTCCATTATTAAGAGTGTTCCAATGAAGACTTCTAGATCTTGGTATGTCACTAACGAATTTTATATAGATTAATCTTACTGAGAAAACTGGAAATGTGTTGTATGGTAGGTGTTCTCTCTCAGTTATGTACTATCTCCATTTTTTCCCCATAAGGAACGCTTTCACACACATAGCCAAAGAAGTTTCTTGTTAAATAACAGAAGCAGGGGTCACCAAAAGGCCAAAAAACCCACTAACTGTTCTTAGCTTATTAAGTTTTCAATGACACACATACTTTTTTTTTACTTGTTAAAGGAAAAGAATATCTTTGATATGGAAACTTCTAATTAGCTATAAAGAACTAAATGCAGAGAATCAGACTATAACAAGATTTTGACAAGTAACATTCAGTCCTGAATATATATTCTAATAAGGGCTCTCCATTTAGTGCCTGTGAATAGGAGTACACACTCCATTTAAATAATAAGAGATAAGGGAATTGTTTAGGTTGGAAAAGACCTTTAAGATCATTGAGTCCAAGTGTTAGCCCAGCACTGCCAGGTCACCACTAAACCATGTCCCTCAGCACCACATCTACATGGCTTTTAAATCCCTCCAAGGCCAGTGACTCCACCAATTCCCTCGCCTTCCTGGTCTAGGCCTTGATAAACCTTTTTGTTAAGACAGTTTTCCTAATGTCATAGAATCATAGAATGGTAGAGGTTGGAAGAGACCTCTAGAGATGGAGTCCAAGTCACCTGACAAATCTGGATCACCCAGGGCATGTCACACAGGAACACATCTAGACAGGTCCATTCTAAACTTCCCCTGGTGCAACATGAGGTCTTTTCTTCTTGTCCTTTCCCTTGTTACATGGGAGAACAGACCAATGCCCACTCACCTCCCTACAAGCTTCTTTCAGGTAGTTGTAGAGAGCTACAAGCTCTGCCAAAGGTCAAGCCAGACCAACTGGTGAGTGCGTTAAGTAGCCTGGCAGCCAAATGTAGTCAGCTGTCTTGGGAGCAAAACACCTGGGGGAGTTGGCTACCGGAGGGACCACAGAGCCAGGCCAGTTGACCGTGAGATTTGGTGCCTCCCTGAGACACCTATTTGTATGTGTGCATGTTGTGTGCACCTCATTGTGAGAAGCTGCTGGGGCCAGCGAGAATCCAGGGCTAGGTAGTGGATGGACTGGGTGCCTATGCCCAGCTAGGGTGGTATGTGTGATGGGATCCTTACCAGCAGCTGGTGTGGGGCTGCTGCCTGGGGGGCTCATACAAACCACAGAATGGTAGGGGTTGGAAGGGGCCTCTGGGGATCATGTAGCCAGCCTTTCTGCCAAAGCAGGTTCACCTAGAGCAGGTTGCACAGGATTGTGTCCAGGTGGGTTTTTGAATCTCTCCAGAGAAGGAGACTCCAGGATCTCTCTTGAGCCAGCAAGCTGAGCAGCTCAGTGACCCTGGGACCAGCCACTGGATAGACTGCGTGTCTAAACCCACATACTGGAGGAATCCACATTATACATACATACATACATATTTTCCACTAAAAGACCTTCATCCTCAAGAGCTACAGAGGTTAAGAAGACCAGCCAATTGCAACTGCTTGTTTGTCTCTGAGCTGAGAGTTTATGTACATCTGTGTGTGTGGACTGAATACGTGCTCAGCCTCACAGCAGGTTGGAATGGAGCTACAGCTGCTGCTCCTCCAATGGGATAGAGGATTTTTGCACTCCTAACATGACCATCTATTTTGACTCACTGGTGTTTGTTTATTCATATTTACTTCTGAAAAGATGGAGAAGCTGTTCCCATCTTTGTTCAAAGATTTTATTCTTTCCTCACTTCTAACAAATTGTAGTATACAATTGCTTCTAGCTTTTCAAAAGGCAGATTAAGCCTTCAGTTTCAGGAAGAGTGGTGATTTGATTTTTTTTTTCCTCACAAACATTTAATTTGAACAACTTATCTGCCAATTCTTCTGCCAACAGGATGCCTTCTTAAAGATCTCTACAGATAAGCGATGCACTCTGCAAATAAGCTTTCCAGCATCTGAATTGAGAGGACAGTGTTCTTACCTTCAGTTTAGGTCCCAGAGGAACCTCAGGTCCCAGAATCTGGGACCTTAATCTACTTTTATTTTTAAGTCCATACCTCTGTTTCTTAAATAAATGAGTGAAGACACATGATAGACCATAGCAGGATCCCAAACAAAGACTAAATATCAAACTCTGCGAACACATTGTGATTTACATTATTTTGGGTCACGTTTAATTTGTGGGTTTTGGTTGGCTGGTTTTGTTGAGTGGTGATTTGTGTGTGTGGCTTTTTTTCTATAGCTTTCTTTTATTTTTGTTTGTTTGGTTTTGGTTTTAGCTATGAAAAAAACAATTATGAGAAGATGTAACTATTGACCATTACCCTTTGACCTCTCAAAGTGGATCCAGCTACACATAATATTGAGCATGAGGTTTCTGTAATGAGTATGCAATTTCATACAGGCTCAAAACACTGTTGTAACTTCAAGAATCAGACATATTTTCTAGTTGTACACTGAATTTCAATGCAGAATCAGAACTAACAACTGGTTCAACAGGGAGTTAAGGATTCCATGAACAGTTTTTCTTTCCTTCCACTAAAGTCTACTGAATTAAAATTTTAATATAAATGGTGCGTATGGGTCATTTTTGCTCTGTCAAAGGTTACTTAAAAAAAAAAATTCAAAATATCCTAAGCAAAGTTTTAATGTTGGTGCATTTACTGTGAAGACTGTAAAATGGAATTCTGAAATTCATTTATAGTTTAATGGTTGCTAAAATTGCATGTTATGGGAAAACAGGTTTTGGTGTGTTTATGTATTACCAAAATCAAGCAATACTTTGATTTAAGTATCATTTTTTTAAGCACCTAATTTTGGCCAATTTTAATTAATATTTTGTTTGATATTATGAAAATATTCTATTATTTATTATTAACATTTAATTATGACAGGCATTACATAAAATATGTATTTATGGTATCAGGCTGAATTGACTACACTCATTTTCTTAGGATTAATAATATTCCAAATTATTGAATATCCCTTATGAATAGATAGGAAAAAAAAACCCAAAACAACAAAACCTGACAGAAGTTGACAAGCATTATCTCCACTTGAAAGATGGAGAACCAGACATAAAAGGTGGGATTTACTTCACTCAGCTTTGTCTTCCAGTAACATTTAAGCTATACTTTTACAGTGACACCTAAAAAATCAGTCTCTAAGAAAGACTAATCACCTTAGCAATACCTAAAACTGTCCATTAACCACACAGGAAAGTTAGACCAATGGCTTCACCTGCTATCATCCACATCAAAAAAGCTAAATGAAACAATCCCATAGCAAAGGTATTTGGTAACAAATAGATCCCTGTATCTCCCAACTTATCTTTTCTTAACCTGTTTCACTGGGGCAAAACACACTAATAAGGCATTGTATTTCAATCAAAATATCCTTTCAAGAACTATTAAAGAGAGGTTAGGAACTACACAGCAAAAAGATAATCAACCAATCTCACATTTAAACCTCTATCTTCAAAATACTTTGAAACTTGGGAAAAAAAAAATATTTTAATAATTACCCATATCTGGGATCCAAAGCAATAGCCCGTGGATGTTCCATAGCTCCCGCTATTAACGTTGTTCTCAAAGTGCCATCTAGTTTTGCTACTTCGATTTGGTCCAAATTGCTGTCTATCCAGTATATGTTTCCTGCAATCCAATCTATGGTAAGACCTTCAGGTGTGGCCAGGCCATGTTGTACCACCACCTCAATGGCACTAACACCTTAAAAAAAAAAAAACAACAAACCAACCCAGAAAAGTGAAAAATAAAAAGCTAAATAAAGACAGAGTCTTAAAAAACTAATATAGAGTCTGATACAGTGAACATGGTCATAAAAGTCTATCATATGCACTTGGAGTCAATTCGTGATTAATCTGATGGATGGTAATACTTTGTTCCACGTGCCATTTTCTTTTCAAATGCAATAGACTGCTGCAAATACACTTTCAGCAATATGCAAATAAACTTCATTCCACAGTAGTATAAATTCTTAATTGTTTGATGCTTTAGTAAGTAAAACTCTGAAACTTTCAGTAAAGGTCAGAGATCACAGGCAGAGTAACACAGGCAATGTACATCTGCCCTGTTACCAGTGACCTCTTTTGCAGCATTTGTGAAGGACATGCTCATGCTTCACCTCCCACAAACTACACATGTTAGAACCAAAATAGAGCTGCATTTGTCTTTCTCAATCAGAAAGAGAGAAAACTGAAAGACTGATGAAGACAGAAGCGGCAGGGAAAACCCTGTTTGGATGACATTTTGAAATGCTCTACAATAAACAGCTGTACTTTCTTTGTTCCTTCAAATTCACATGCACGATTCATATTGTCACTGTCTACTAGAAGCTCTTCCCTATCAAATGCTTCCTCTGGAGTCTCTCAAAGTTTTTCACACAAAAGGGTAACTATAGAAGCACTCTGTTAGCCCCCAGGACTTCCAGGAAGGCACACTGCCTTTTGTACATGCAAGTCACCTCAGCAGCAAGACTGAGGGAGTAATGTTATTTGGTTTTATTTTTAATACAGAGTATAAGCCACCCGGCTTCTGGTACAGTGTGATTATAATACAGTGTGACAACAGCAAACTACCTTACTGCTTTCATAAAAACACCACAACCATTAATGAAAATTAGCAAGTCTTTGGCTGTCTTTACATATTTAGCAGTGTAGACTATTTCTTTCCTGGTCTGGATCTGTGGATATAAAAACACCCACAAATGCTAGCTACTGAGAAGAAAAAACAAACCAGAAAATGTAGAAATAATTTTGTATATATTATGAGATTATGTCCAGTTACAGGCCATAATTATGTCACCGGGGTAAAGAAGTAGGCTTTCTGAATGCTATAAAATTATGAAGCAAAATCTTTCATCTAGTGAGAGCAGATAATTCATCAAACATCTGATAAATTCTTATACTTTTTTAATAAGGTGAATTAAAAAAAAAAACCAACATAATAAAAATCAATATTGCACTCGTAGGACCAGAAAGAAACACCAGCCCTTTGTATTTGCCATTTTCTTCCCCATACAACCTATTGTAAAAGGGAACTTTTACAACAATAGTCTTTTTCTACTTCTACATCACATATGATCTCCTTTTAAAGGCAGAATGCCATCATAAATTCAGTTTCTGTGAATGGCAGGTCCCTTATGTTTTATCAGTTCTAACTCCCTGTAACTGCAGTTGTCCTTATTGTTAAGAAATTAAAGATTAAATTCATACCTCCAGTATCAGAGAGCTTGCCTCTGTAAATTTTGTCCTCTACCACATCTGTCCAGTACAGTAAACTCTGACTGAAATGAAAGTCAAGCGCTATTGTATTTCTTAAACCAGGAACTAAGAGGCTGTAGTCACGTTTGTGAAGATCAATTTTTCTGATTTCATGTCGAATAGAAAAAATAATGAAAGCCTCAAATGGATCTGGAAGCAAGAGATTATACATTTCAAAAGAACAATAAAGAAGATACTGTTACATATTGATATAAATGACACTTGGTATAAAAACAATAGAATACTTCATCAGGAGAAATAGATGATTAAAATAATTCATCTGATAAGGTGTCTTTCAGATACATTTTTCATCCCACAGACTTCTCCCTTCAGCATTATCTTCAATCACAACTAGAAATATTAAACATTAAATTTGGGAATATCAAACTGAACTATTTTTAGAAATATTTTTTCACAGTTTTACATATTTTATATTGGAAATTTTTTTCAAACAAGTAGCTGTGTTAATAAAACAAAGAATAAAGACTAAAATTAGATGCTGTAAGCTGTTGAGTCAACTCGGTATATCCACTTTAACAAAGTTTTTCACACCAATCCTTTTCTGTGGGAAAGTAGCTTGTTGGTTTGTTTGTTTGCCTTTAAAAAAAAAAAGTTGGTTGTTTTTCCTTTTTCTTTCAGTTCTTTCTTCTAGAATGACAAATGATACTACGTTTTTTTTTTATTTTATATAAAAGATTATTGGTGGTTGATGGTAACAGACAATATTGCATTGTTCTTCAAAAATATTCAAAGAAAAAGTTACACAAATTAGCACCAAGTAGAATGAATTACATACCCCTCTTTGAAAAGATTAATTTCATGATCTTCTCTTGATAACCACTTTACATACAGACCAAATTATCTATGATAAGTTAATCAGGTACCTCAGGAGAACTGTGTTTCTGCTCTTGAAGTACTTGCCCATAATCTGGCTTGGATTTTTCAAATTATCCTTCTATTTGTTAAAGCAATGAATGACTTTCTGTAAAACCAATTTTTCAAAACTCTGCAGCAGTTAAATAATTTAATGAAGAGTAAGATCACTGGCATTAGTAGCTATTTCACAAGTACCAGTTCTCTGAACCTGAGAAACACTTTAAGAGCACTTCTCAATTTCTGATAAATTGGCAGCTACTATGCAGTAGACCACACTCTACTAACAATACCAGTTTTTAGGCAACTCCAGTGCATAAGAACACACAAGAACATCACCAGTATCTTCTTTTATGTTTCTCACTAATTAACACCACTATGAAAAATAAAACCAAAACAACTAATAAATCCAAGCTATGTTGCATGGTTTTTTTTTCATTCAGCAAAGAGGAAGTCTAGCTTAAAATACATAACCTACAGTGTACACTATCAAGTACACTGATGAAAAGGATTAGAGTTCAATGGGATCTTAACAGATTTAAGGTACAATACTTAAGAACGTCAATCTAAAATAAGAAAGTAAATATATGTAGGCAAAGTA
>JANHFX010022472.1:3795-14775 GCA_027560015.1 Chloroceryle amazona | reverse complement strand
TGGCAATCAATCACTGTAGCCTGGAAGACTACAATATTTATTTATTATTACTTCCTTACTATGACTATTATTGTATATGTAGTAAGTACATATGTAGTAAGTACCACATTTCAAGGATAAAAAGCTGCATAAAATTGAGTTTATAACTGGTGGGATACCAGATCTGTAAGGAAGAATCTAGAAAATTAGATCAACAATGACAGGGCACTTGAAATAAGGTTACTCATGGTTTGCAATTGAAATAAATAAGACATAACCCTTCCACACTCTCCTAATAGTCTTTGGTGAAGACAGTCTACAATACTGTACCCTCTTCTCACAAAGAGGAATATGAGTCAACTAGAGGAATGCAAGAGGAACTCACTAAGTGTTTAAGAGGTCTAGAAAGCATGGCCTCCAAGAATCGAATGAATAATTTACAATTGCTAGACCAAAACACAATGTAATAAGATGATGAGTGGAAGCACAGAAAATTCTCCAAAGATTTAACAGGCTGATTAACTGAAAATGGGAAAAAACTTAGGTGTTTTTTTTTTATAAATAACACGTAGGCCACAGATTAAAAGCTTAAACTAGAGTGGGAAGACTCATAAAGACTAGGAAAACTATAATCTTAAGGAGAATGAGGTACTGAAACATTTCACTCCTGGGAAACCTGGAGTTCACTACTGAAGATGTCTTGAAGGTCTTTGAAAGCTGTTAAAACAACAGCAGTATTGGATAGTCTGTGATCTTCATTCCAGCCTTCTTATTCAATGATTCTGTAAAAAGAGCTATATTATAGTGACTTAGAATTTGCAGACTGAATCAAATCAATTTCTTTTTTCAGGTTATGCTTCCATCACCCCACACAGCAAAACATTGTTATTTTCCCACTTGATTCCTATTCTGTAATTTGAGAGCAAATACTCTTGATGTCAGCAATTAGAAGCATTTCCATAAAATTTCACATTAATTCAATGTAATTGTTATTGACTCCATTTTTTAAAGCTTTTTTTAAAGAAAAGGAACTGATAAATTATCAGAGAAAAAAAATCTGTATATTCTGCTTTCAAGACTGCATTGAGCTTCTTTACCATCTAGGCAAGTGTATAAAATGTGATACTAACATAAAGCGTGAACTACATTAGTAATTAATATACTACAGTAGTAAGTAGAAATTCTGATAGAAGAAAACTGCCTGAACACCACACTCAGAAAAGACTGTATAGAAAGAATAATGCTTCACCCTTCACCTTTCCCAGTGGTTTTAATTTAAAATTCTTTCTTTTGAAAAATGTTAACTGAAGCTTATTGTTTCATTGAAGTTTACTGTAACAGCAGCACAGCAAGCAACCTATAATGAGCTTTTCTGAAATTTACCTCAAAGGAAAATAAGTTTAGAAAGAGTCTGAAAAAAAAAAAACAACAAAAAAGCATAATTAAAAGTTTGGTGTTGTTCAGAGAGAATTCAATCGTCCTTTCTAATTATAGAATTTTTCCCCGCCATGTTAGTATTGAAAACAATCTGGAAATTATAACAAAATTGAATTTAAACTCAGCTAAAAATGCTCAAACATATAGACACATCTAGACACGTCATCATCTCTTCCAATTATATAGTGATATCAGAGTTCCAACATCTTACAAGAGGTTGACAGTCATTTCTGGACTAAATCTTCACTTAGCTAAGAGTTTGAGTTCATCTAACTTTTTTTTTTTAATACCAAATTATGAAAGGCTGAACACAAACATGAAATTTAAATATCTTTCAAGACCCACTTTTTTTTCTGCTTGCTTGTTATCATCTAAAAGGCGTCAATTACAATATATCAACACAACTTTGAAATGTGTTCCAAGACAAGCTATAAAGAAGAGTATGGAAATATATAATTTACATTAACTCTCTGCCTGAAAAATGGAGCTCTGTAGCATGCTGTTAGTTCAATCAATACAAATTTAAACATAAATGAAACATTTAGTCTTTGGTAAGGTCAATAATGTAACAGTACGCACGTCAGAAAAGCAAAAAACAAACTAGATGAAAACAAGAGATATGGAAAGGGAAGAAACTCTGAAGGAGAAAAACATAACAGCACTTAAAAGCCTCAAGCAATGAAAAGATCATAAGCAGAAATAAGGAAAAACAGGGAAAACTGAAAGACATTGAACGAGATATTGAAAGGCAAATTAAAAAGAAAAATAAATGTGCAATTCAAGCAATTTATTTCTATATACATATATTTCCCTGGTAATTTATTAGATTCCTCTGACAAGCACACTATTTGATTCTGATATGCCACCAAAAAAAAACAAAAGTAAACAAAACAAAATATCAGATACATTACAGAATTTTCAGCATTCACATTCCCATTAGATTTCTGATGGGCACTCAAGTAAGTGTTTTTACAATATTTTGAAAAAGTAAAGTTGCTGCTTAGTAACTTCAGATTTTATTGCTGTGTACTAGTGAAAAGTTTGACTGCTTTTAGAAAAGTGCTATTTTATAGAGCAAAAATGATGTAGCTAAGGGTAGGGTAATAATTTTCCTGTATTTTTTTTTTCCTCTTGGAAAAAGGATTATTAGTTACTGCTCTAATGTAATACACATCTACTCCTAGTTCAAGACATTTTAAATCACTCTGGCTATTCTAAGAATTGCTTTATACCAACTGTTATTATTGAAGAAGTAGTTTGGCATTTGGGGAACTATTTAACTTCACAAGAGGAGTTTCAATTCTACTTGTAACAGGATTATATGAAAGGTTTGTGGTTTTTGTTTTGGGTGGGTTATTTTATTTTTTTTTTTTCTTTTTTCTTTTTTTTAGTGGTCATTTGTTTCAGATCTCATGGAGAGAGCCATAAATGGAATGGACATTTTGAGCTAAGAGATTCACAAATGAGACCAAAATTATGCTCACTTTACTAAAATGCTGTGCAAACAGGCAACTGAAGTATCAGGGGATCTGTCCATCAGAGTATTTATCGTATCTTTCAAATGAAATAAACTGAAAGAGGCCAAGATATCATATTCTTGTAATACAACAATGAAGCATGATTTGAGAGTCTGTATCAGCAAAGTCAGTAACATCTGAATGATACATTCCCAATCTCATCCTCTAGTAGTAGCTATTTACATAAATCAGTAACATTTATGGAGACAAAGACTCAATTTGGAGATCATTCTGGAAATTGTAACAACAGTTATTCCAGCCTGATGAATGTAAACCACATTCTTAATGAATTAAAAAAAATAGCTCAAAGGCAAGATGTGCAATTCATGAGCATTTGCTAACTGCTCTTTAAGAGAACATCCATGAAATAAACCTAAATTTTAATGGTTCATTGTTCTGAAAAGAGAAACATTATTTTTACTACATCCAAGAGATATTTTGGTCATAAGTAAATTATGGGCCTCATTACTACTATAATGAAGTTCTACAGTGTTGTGTAAATTAGTTCAAACATTACCAATGCAGAAAGATTAGAATTTGCCTTTTCTGAAATACAGATTATTAAATTGATGCTAACTAACAAATTATTTCAGGTGACTAGCAAAAGGAAACTTGGGTCTTTATTTATAGCTTACTGATTCAGAATTATTTTCATGTTAATCACCCGAGAAAATGTGGAATATCTGGAATAAATCAAGAATGTCTTAATCATGATATATATTGAATTATGATATATCCAAATAAGTGATAAACAGTGTGGGAGATCTTTCTACTCAAGAGTGGATGAGATACTATAAAAAGAATAAAGGATAAAATTGTCAAAGAGTTCCAAACTGAAATTTTTGAAAATCTAGACAGCAATGCTATTTTCAACCCCCTACAGAAGGGGCTAAAGATGTGATGACAGTTTGTACTGCACATACATGTTTGTATTTCACACACATACAGTGCACTTGAAAAACACATCCCTAACATAGTTTCTGACTCATGCTTCAGAATGTATCAATAGTGAACAAAGAGTGAATACATTGATTAGTTAGCTGAACGGGCTTACAGATGGCAAAAACTAAGTACCAGCATGTCCTAGGTGAAAAAACAGCTTGAACTGTGAACACTAACAGGCAGCAGATAATTGACTATATGTGTGTGCATGCACGTTTAAAATTAAACTTCTTAACCTTCAGGTAACATTGATCAATATTGTGATGTTACAGATTGATCCATTTCCTCAAAATACACAGTAAATCCTCCATATATACACATGCATATATATAGCCTGCATATTAAATGTACTTAAACATACAAACTTAAAGTTAGAAAGTATTTGGTATGAACATTCTTAGAAGGTTTTACAAGCAACATACTTCTATTGCAACACCCCTTCATCCTGCATCAGAACCAAGGACAGGTTTAATGAGCTCTTCAGATTGTTATCAGACCCACATTTGGATAATCCAAGTCTGTATTTCTTATTAAAAAAAAAGATATAACCCCTCACTAAATAGACATAACAGCTACTAATATCTGGAATATTGAAATTGAACTGAATTTCAACTTACCAGTACTAATGCAATTTTCTCCATCCTTACTGAGCTTCCATCCTTCGTAACATGAGCACTTGACAGTACTTTTATGCTGTTCACATACTTGACTACACTTTAGGTGCTTGGTACAGTAATCCATGATCTCACAAGTTTTGTTGTCTATGCTAAGACTGAATCCTGCAGGGCAGGAGCATACAATTCTTCCCCCAGGAACCACAGAACATTGATGGCTACATCCTCCATTGTTAAGTGAACATTCATCTGAAATAACATGAAAAACAAACGAACAAACAAAAAACGACAAAGAACATTATGGGCCACGAGGACTGTTCACCAGGTCAACTAAAATACATAAAAAGGTCCCTAAGAAGTGCAAAATTAATTTTGTATTTCTTAAACAGCTTTAAATATTTTTTTAAAAAATTCACATTTATAAGTATTCAGCTTGGTAGCTTCATGACAGTCTTTCAGGATTTTAGAATGGCAGGTCTACAGTGCGCATGTTTTCAAAGACTTTCACGTGTATTATTCCATTCACTTAAGAATTACAGCATGCCCATACAGACTCAGTCCAAAGACCATTACATGTCAACCACCTTCACTGACAACCAACAGCTGATGCACAAAGAAATAAACACACTTCCCAAATAGCTCCCTTGCTTCTATCCACTTCAGCTTGTGGGGTAATGGCTTCAACTCAGCCCTGCGTATTTCACAAACAACTTATCAAAGAAACACGTACAAATAAGGATTAAATACAAGGATTTCTTTCTCCTCTGTTTCCAGTAACATCTACTGGAGAATACTACTTCTGCATTCTCTGTGTCAGTGCTCTCACATTATATTCTGCAGGTAACATGATTTGCAAAGCTCTGCTAAATGGACTGAAGGTGATTTGCGAAACCTTTAGAGCATATGAATTAAAAGTCTGATAATTGTGTCTGTGAGAAATTCTGTGATCTCTGGAGAAAAAAAGCAAAGCACTCCTTACCTCATAGTACTACTGATATCCAGGGAATCAACGTAAGGGCAAAACTGGTTCATTGTTACACTGGAAACCAGCCTTCACTTCTATTTTTTTGATCTATGCGTGTATTTCAGTTATATTGTTTTATTCCAACAAGCCTCTGAAAGCCTTGTTCACTTGTGACCAGATGAGTAAAACACAACAACTTAAAGGAGCTATTTTCTTCTCATATTTAAAACCAAACCAAAACAAAACCCAACCCTTCTAACAGTCCTTTGTTCAGATGTGAGGTTTTTGTGTACTCTTTTTAACATGACAAAAAAGGATCAAGTTCCTTAAAGGGATGTGTTCTCAAAGATTCTGTATTTCCCCTTCAGTTTATGCTTTGGTATGTTATAAAACTAAATAATTAACAACTGCTAAAATACTTGTTGACTACTAACACCATCCTGTAACAACTATTAAAACCTAAGCTTGGCCCTATACAGTGTCCAACACGATACTGGCATCATAATGGGCTACTAATAGGAGGAAAATAATTGTATAAACACAACAATGGCATAGAAATAATATAAATGACCTTAAGCTATAATTTCTTTCTCCTGGAGCATGGGATTCATATGAAGCTGTCAGATTTAGGTTTACAGCACAATCTTAACATATTCCAGAGGAACACTGAATTTCAGAACAGCACAGTCTGCAGACCAACAGAGCTGGACAGATCTTTGCCATATACTACAGCACCTGCTGCCCAACCAGTAAGTTCTGCCTCCTATTCCAAGCAACTGGGCTCAGCCCAGCACAGGATCTCTTAGTAAAGATAGATCCTAGAAGGTGAAAATGCTTACAAGCATCTTCAAATGCTTTCTAATAGAATGCTGGAGATTGTAAAGCATTTTACACAAAGGAAGGTCAGTGAAGAGAGGCAAATTTTGGCTATCATAAGAATTATAAAATTACATCAATTTATCCTATAAACTGTGTCCTACAGATAACCTACATCATCTGATTTACCATTAAATCTTTCTAACACCACCATGGGGGAAACACCTTAACTCCTCCCAGTCATCTCAATGCATTTCTTCATGAACTACACAGCTACTGACAGAATTCTATCAACACAAGCTTTTGCAGTGGAAGAGAACAGCAAATTAGTTTAAATCCTTTCATATATAGAAGAGCCTTTTAAAATGTTTACTTCTAGGATTATTTAAGGGGTTAGAAAATGACCTACCTAAGGAATTATGTTTTTCTTTATTTGAAGAAAACTTCAAGCACCAATTCAGTATTATTTAAACTAAGTAAAAATCCTCACATAGGCTACTGTGATAAAACATCAGCAAGATTAACATGAGAACTTTTTTCAGTAGGAAGTACCAGGACAGACAATATCAAGAATAATCAGAAAAATGTGTCTAAAAAGTACCACAAAGATCGCCTTCATCAGATCCATCAGGACAATCTCTTCTCCCATTGCAGAGCTTCTCAGGCTGTAGGCAGATGGAGGTATCATTAGCACAAGGGTATTTTGGTGGTCCACACATATAGCCCTCGCAATTATCCTCATCAGACTGATCCTCACAATCAATATCGCCATCACATAGCCACGCTTTGCTAATGCATCTCCCTTGGAGAAAAGAGACAATAAACACAGGAAATCAGACTGGAAGCAAACTTTAGAAAAAAACCTTCAGCAGTATTACCCAGATGTTTTTTTTAATTGCTATGCTTTTCTATGAGTAGTACTTTCCTTTTAGATTAACCAGAAGAAAACAACTTTTACTTATACTCTGAAGGATCATCCACATCAGCATTGACAGACTAATTTTCCAAACAAAATCAATCCTAATTATTTCTATGCCAAACAGACCTGCATAACAGGCAGGACACATCCTCATGATCTGATAAATATACCAAACTGCTTTTCTTCATCTCTCTTCCTTTAGGAGCAATGTTTCAATGTATGACTTTCTATTGGCATGGGTTTGAGAAACAAAAGTCTTTGCAGGAAGTATACATAATACAGTCTTGAATTACGTTTCACAAATGATCAGCTTTTAGACAAAATAACTACAGCAGGTAAATTTCCAAAATTATTTCAGTTTTATGAAACCAGCCAATATCCATCACTCCTCAAAAAGGGAACAAAAAAAAATTCATTTTTGTGCTGACCACCAATGCTTAGGGATACAACAGAGTCTTGCGATTGAGAAAGGGGGTTGATCTTTAAAAAAAAAAAAAACAAAAAAAAAGTATTAAAATAGAATCACCCAGGCCAGCAATTTTAATAGGTGAAAAATAACCAAGATTGTTATCACTTATGGGGGTGTGGGGTGTGTGTGTTCCAGTCCCAAGCTATGCTTCAACTCTCAAGCATAAACCTGGTAATTGCTTGCTACAAGCAGTGGGGGCTAGTTGTAAATTTTGATAATCCCTGGACTGAACAGAAGTAGCATGTAGTTCATTCTCCAACTAATAGAGACACAACAGGTAGAACCACAGGTTAGGAAGTCATCTTTGCACTGTGTTTCTGCTTATAAACTATTTATGTAGAGAAAATCAGTCTGAAATAGGAAAGAAGATCCTGAAAATGTCTGGATCCATTGACAGCAATGATGGTGGATGCCCAGGGACTGACTGGTGATACCCAAGACTGGTAACTGCAAACTGTTGCACAGCATGAACTGACATGACCGTGTTCAGCAGCAGTCACCGCAAAAGGAAGTTGAGACTGGTTATGACTTCATGAGGGAAGCAAGTGAGAGTGTGTGTGAAACAAGCAGGGTAAAACTCAAAAGGTGAAAAATACTAGAGAATAAACTTTTACTGTATCAACCATGACACGGTTCAATACAAAACCACCTCAAAACAGATTCTGTACCGCCATCCACACTATGTAGTGCCTGTCCATAACTGTAAGTCTACTGTCAACCATAGTACAGTAGCAGATTCAATTTCCTTTAAAGGAAATATTTGCTTAACATTAGTATATTGCTTTTCATTTGATATTTTAGCCTTCTTTTAATGGGAAGGGCACTAATTTTCTCACAGTCCAACAAAATACAATGAAACAAGAACACTAAAAAAAAAAAAGTAAAATGTTTCTGGAGCACTCAGATGTGAGACTGTTTTGGTGAAGAAAAGCAGAAAGTGAAACTTCAGGATCATGCTACAGTGAGTGTGGTTTCAGACACCAGAACATAATTCACCAGTGCATAATCACCTCGTAAACTTAAACAGGGAGTGGTATCAATTAGAATGAAAAGCTTTCACCATTTTCTGTAGCAGTGAAAGTCCCAAATATCCTACACTGAAAAGACAGGATTGCACAGGCACAAAGAAGTTACGTCGCATACACGATAGGTATGCAGTCTGATGTTACACACAATCACCAAGGTTTCCAAAAAAGTCTCCATATTCTTTGTTATCTTGAAATAACCACTGATTTTATATATTGTAACAACATTAGAATGAAGGCTAACGAAAAAAATACCAACATCAAGCAAACGAACCAGATCCCAGAGTAAACTGGTGTTGCTTCCAGTAGAGCTAATTTGTTTTTTACTCAGTTATGCACACAAGTATTTACAGTGCATATCAGTTTTCCTGCCTTTTTCTTACCTTAATGGAGATATGTTTCATAATAAAAGATTTATCTTCTACTGTGATAGCTCTGGCAGGTTCTTAAGTAGAATATACTTTCAATGAAATTAATCATTGCAAAAAGTCTAAAGGGATGGACTTAATGATGTATTATGACTGTCTTGAAATCATTACTTAAAACTCACTAGAAGTATTTTTGCTTTACCGTCCCTTACTGAAACTCACATTTTTGGTTTCCAGGAACCTTTTTAGTAAAATTTCATTATAATTTAATTGCCTCAATAGATGTATCTGTTCTTTTCCATAGCTCTTTTGTGTGACACTGAAGAAGTATGTGTAAAGTTACGAATCCCAAGATCTGAAGCAACAACTATATTGGAAATCCTGATCCAAATGCTTCTCCAACATTTTTTTTTATTTCCTACAAATACTAGCAAGTGCAACAGAATTAACTTTGTATATACTGTCCAGTCTTTGTTGGGATACTGAGCCCAGGAAGTTTTTTGATTGGTTATATATTCAACTCCAAGTAAACTACTTTGGTGGAGCGTTAATTATAGTAGTTTTACAATTAATTGCTACTGCAATGCTTTGTTAATTTATAGAATAGAATCATTCCCATTCACATCAAAATGAAAGAATGTTTTAATCTGACACATTTGAAAGCAGCATTATAGTGGCCAGTGATCTTGCTTGTCCCGTAGAAACACCTGAGAATTAGACTGAATGACATTGTTTCAGGCACGTGGTCATTTTGGGTATATAAAAGCTTTTAGCATAAAGCAGTTCTTTATAATTGTCTCATGCATGAGACAGAAGAAAAATTTCAAGGCCTAAAGAAGGCAGATGTTATCACAGAAAACAAAGATAGCATGAATGGAGGATAAAAACAGTACTGGAACAAACAGATTTTTCTATTTTACTTGCTGTGGTGGTTTCTTTTTATTTACAGTTCTAATGTCAACTGAATCCACCCCTCCAGTCAGAGACTAAATCCTTCCGAACCATCATTATGTTCAAAAAGGTTCTTAAAGCACTTGTGCAAGATGTGCAGCTCTAAAGATCTAAAAGTGAGAGAGAAGACAGAGCAGGCAGGGAACAAAGAGAAGCAACACTGGTAACATGACTGACACCCTCTCCACCCACCCTTTGAATACCTCCACCCATCCCATTCTTACTAAATCCTCTCTTTCAAACCTCCTCTCATGCCATATCTCTCCACAGTAACCCAGTCCTCCTCCCAGAATCTGTAGGGCAGCTCTACCCATTTCCTCATCATCTTCTTTCTTAAAAGCCCTTCCTTCCCAGCCTTTGTTGGAATTAACTTCTCTCTGCTCTTCTCTACTTGTCACACACCTCTCTCTTGACTGTAGCACTTCCCATCCAGGCAGTACTACTGCTGGTGCTCTCTTCCAGTATCACTGTAATGATCACCCCTCAACTTTATTTCCTCTCTACGTACATTCCTTAATTTGAATTCCAAAGAAATCTTACTACTTCCCTCATCTTGTTTTTTCCTCTAGTATATTATTAGCATGTGAGAAAAATAAAAAGTATAAAATAATAGCACACGGGGTAGCATTAAAAATGGTAAGACACAAAATTAATTGCTTTTTGAAAGAAATATAAAAAGCAGTAAGTATGACAAATACACATTATAGTTCAGATCTACTGAAATATTCATCTCTCCTATATCTGTCTTCACAAAAGTCCTGGATTATGATCACTGGAGTAACTAGATGGGTTTTTTTTAAGTGATACTGTACAGATTCTGCTCTTCGTTTGGACTACTAAGTGCAAAGTAGGGGAATGGAATAAAATGATAAATTTATGTAGTACCTGAAACTGAGTTGAAGTACACACCTTTAGCAATTTTTGGAGGATGGAATAAGAATATAAAATAGGAAGTTGGATCTTAGTCTCATCTAATTTA
>JANHFX010022468.1:4344-38251 GCA_027560015.1 Chloroceryle amazona | reverse complement strand
TGAGGACAGGGCGGGCCCGGCTCTCAGGGCACCCGCTGACGCTGGATGAGCTCCGAGCAGCGTAGCGCAGATTCAGCACTTGAAGCCGATGCAGCAGAGCTTGGTCGATTGAGCTGCCAGGATAGAAACACCTTTTTCTTGCCAGAAAAGAAATAGGTGTGCTTGAAAAGTGTGTATGATTTCTAACAACGGCAAAGTATGGGCTGTGACAGCTGTGGGATATGACTGCAGCCAAAGGTAACGGTCTGACACATAAATGTCTACCAAAAGTATTTGTAGCTCGTGTCAGAGCTGGATTTCCTTACAGGTTAGAGCCATTAGCATCAGCCAGCCATTTACATCAGGCATGAATTAGACCATCTCAGGATCTGGGAAAATTTTAATAAGTGTGATAGTTTTTTTGGTGCTATCCAAGAAACACATTTCAATTCCACTGAATTAAATGGGTCATTTCCTACAAATTCAGGATCATGCATGTAGAAAGAGTTTGAAGATGACTGGGAGAGTGCCATTTCCATGAGCAGTTGGTATCTCGGTGGTAGCACCCTAAATAAACAATGTAATTAATGCTCAAACTGCCATATGAAGACATAAGGGCTAATACGCTCCTTTCTGCCCTTGTATTCTAGTGTTCATGCCATCTGAGAGATACGTCTTTTGTAACAATCCTTAGAGGAGTGCCACCAGCTCTGTAAGTTGTGGAGGAAGTTGTTTTTTTTTCTAATTGTTGCCCCCATTTTTACATCTAAGAAGTGACTGAGTCGATGCATAACGTTCTGTATCTAAAAGATGTACCAAGAATTACCAGCTTATCATTCAGGTGATACCATCAGTGGTATATCAGATGCCTGGAGGACTGGGACTACCTTTTGTTCTGCCCAGAGCAAACACTTAAGCATACTGTGTCTAAAATACTGTTTGTGCCACTGCTGTTAATATGACATTTCTAAAATAATACAAAGAAGTTTGTGCATTTGAAAGAATGCTTGTTTACTTGTGGTGACTTCCCATCCCATTTCAGTCTTTTGCTTTGGTAATCAAGCCCATAATACTGGGAGAGAGAGCAAATGAGGAAGGCCTCAAGCCTCTCTTAGGGACCAAAGATAATTAAGAGAAACATTTAGAGATAGTAGATATAATAAAGCCCTGAATCTGTGCGAGCTCCAGGCCCATTAAAATATGGCTGTTTTTATAAGATGGGAGTAATTACTCATCTGAGCCAGGCACAATTGAGTTTGGCTAAGTGCTCTTCGGTGTAATTGAATTTGTATAGCATCTGTGAGCAGGGGAGGTCCTCTTCAGTAAGGCCTATAGGTTGTCCTTAGGCTGGCCAGCAGAAAGTTTCTCATTTGTTTGTTCCTCCTTCCAGGGGCCACTTTGTTTTCCCTGCAGTGAATGATGTATAATGAGGTTGTTGCTTAAGGCAGGAACTTCCCCCGCTAAGAAAGGGAAGTCTGCAGAGTCCTTATTTACCCTTTTGTGTAGAGGAATGTTTTGGAGAACAAGTAAAGCATTGCTTAGTGGGAAGCCTTTTTCACTGCTGTTAGTGCCCTCCTTGTCTTCCCTCTACAAATGCAGGGACCTGAAGTAAAACGGTGGTGCTGCCCTTGGCTCATGTCAGAGCCTGGGAAGAGCTGAGCCGTTTGTCAGCCTTTTTTTGTGTGGTTGTGCCTTCCCTGTCCAAATTTTCCAAAAATAAGTGTTCCCAGTAAGCCTTGTTAGAAGACGAAAGAAGAGTAACTGTTTTGGTTTGGCACTAGAAGAACTTATAACCATAAATTAATCTCACGTTATTTATGCATTTATTTGTTTGCTGAGGGTTTTTGAAAGGCAAATAGTCATCATAATGGTCTAGAGCTATAGCTATGTCTTCCTGGGTTTTTAAAGGGCAGTCATCCTTGTCTGCAAATTTATATGTCAGTTCTCTCTGAAAGTACATGGGAAGGAATATTCATTCAATGAAAAACAGACTTTTAAAATTAAAACCTTTTGCACAAAACATTTTGTGGTTTTTTATTGTTAATCAAAAGGTGAAAACAAAACAAAACAAAAAGAGCCTGCAGGTTTTCTTAAAAAAATTGGGAAATGTACATTAACAGTTTTGATATAAGTAACGTTTCTGAAAAGTATAATTGAAAATTAATGAAGAATTTGAGAATTTGTTTATTATGCTGACTGGAGTTTAGGTTGCTTTTAAGAGCACAGTGGTTCTTGTAGTTCTCTTCACAGTGGTTTACATCGTTTTGTTCCCTTTACTGTAGATGTTAATTAACACAATGTATATCTGAGCAAGTACTTGCACACATTGAAGCATCATGGAAACTGTACTACAAGCAGATGATCATCAGAGAGATGACTGTGTTAAACAGAGAGCAAGAAGTACAGCACAAAGGCACTGCTAATTAATTACATTAACTGAAGAGATTTTTAGTAGTAGATATAGGATGCGATGAATATAATGGTGTCTCAAATCCCACATACTCAGCAGTTCACAAAAGTTGTCGGGTTCCACAAAATGTGTGCAATCTTGCTTCTGCATACATCTGCAAATTCTGCTTGATTATCTGTGGTCCTGGTCAGGCATATCTCCAAGATAAAATAGGCAGCTTGTCTAAACTAGTTTGTAACCTGCAATTTGAGGATTTGGGCACAGATGAGATTGCATATGAATGTATTAATGCGTGGTGAGCCAGCAGGCTGGCTCGCAAACTTCTGTAACGCTCATTCAAGAGAAATGAGCATACGTGCTGCTGATGGGCAGCGGTCGACCCCATGAGCTGCGAGAGAAGTGCTAACAGCAGCTTGTTGTGTCAGTCCTCTGGAAGCGGGGCATTTGCCCAGCAGTCACACCTGCCGCAGTCATCTACAAGTACAGGTTCTCTTCCACAGAAAAGCCAGGCAAGAAAAACCTCAGTGCAGTGAATGTTCGAGCCTTGCGCCACAAGCCGGCGCTTCCCTTGGAGGGACAGCCACATGCAGACCTCTTTGTTCTGTAACAGAATGACCACTTTCAGGATCTTTGCTGTGTGGTGCCTGCCATCTTGTATAAGAGAAGGGATGGCATTTTATGTATTCACAGTAGGATTTAAAAAGAAAAAGTCTAACAAGACAAAGCCCATATTCTCCTAACAGCTTGAAACTGTTCCAATTTTTTATTTCAAAGACTCACTAAGCCTAATGACAAAGCCACCTCTTCTGAGTGCTCTATTGTTATTATAACATCAGACGTAATTCCCAAATGTTAGTGGTATGAATTATATCATCATCATCACTAATGGCAAGCTGCTCACATGAAAGACAATTACGAGATGCAAACCCTTTGATTAGAGAATACATTGCAGTCAAATAGAAGATTTCCTGTTCAGCACATGAGAAACATACCGACTGTGGTACTACCTGCGTGGTAGTTATGCCATCAGCTATAACTTCAGGCAAGATTTTGAAATCTGTGAGGCTGTATTTATTGACAGTATTGCTGAGATTTTGTTAAACACTTTTTGTGTGAAAACACAGGAGCTACTTTTTATTTTCAGCGTGACTCAGATTCTTTATCATACAAGTTGCCTTACATGAGAGAAACAAAGCTTGGAAACTGCAAAATGATATTCCTAAAAATACCACTGTAAATAACTAAAAATGTAAGAACTTTTTGTTCTGAATGAAAGATCAGAATGTCACAAAAATCTATCCAATCTGTTTTTCATGGGCCAGCCTCTATCTATTAAATGAATTTTTGGCTGCTCCCGCATGGAGTACATCCTCTATGAGAGAACTGTAGCCTGCCTTTACAAGAGGATGGTCTCAATAATTTGTTAGTTCGTTTTTATCTCTAGGTACAATGATCCTGCTTAAAAGCAGATGACTGAGTTTCTATTCTGCAGCTCCCTAGTATGCTGAGGAAATCCACTGTAATTAAATCTTATGAAATCCTCTTATTCTCAATATAAATAATTCTCTGACACAGGCGATTCCCCTGAGTCTACATCATAGCTCAAGGAAAACAAAGAGCAGGATCAGTTACTTACTTTCTCTTAAATATTTGATCATTTTGGACAAACTTCTGCCCTGATTACAGTAGCTGCAAGCCTCACAGAAATTAATTATTTTTGAGACAGAATGTGGATTACTGATTTTTCTCACTTTTAACATTAGTTTGAATAATGACTAAACTAGCACGTATCTTAAGCTATGTAAACAGCAAGGCAATGGTTGTCTGAATTGTTCTACAACATGTAGTGTTGTATTCCTCATTCTGTCCTAGAAACAAAAGCACATAAATTCTGCTTGACAGGATTTGAGATTGAAAGTGTAGTGGCAAAACAAGAGCTATATGCCTCATTAAGCAAATTTACCAAAACTGAAGGATCCTTTTAGCTTTGCAAGTATGAATTATAGCTATATTATTAATAATTTGCAGTGATACAATACTAATTCCAAGCACATTGCAACTTTTTATCCTATTTAAGGTTTGGAAGAAGGGAGCACACTGGCAAAAGCTCTTGTCTAACAGTACATTATGAAGTAGAGAGAGCTTTGGGTATATTCCTGGTCCTTTGAGGTACTTGCTGGATGCTGCTGCCTTCCTTGTATGCAAGAACTTTGAAACTACACCACCAGAGAGCACTGTGCTATTTCTGCACAGTATTTATCACCTTTGCCTGCATGTTTAAGGATCTATTTTATGTAGTCTTTTTTTCCTATGCTCCAGTAGAACTCAAAAGATTGTTGTGATTACATTGGAATTCCCAAACATTTTGATATCATTGCCCTGTGTGCACCAAAGGCCCTTAGTTGCCCTGACCAGCCTCAGCTGGGACCTTCACCCCACTTATGGCCCAAGAACCCCATTTAAGCTCAGTCCTGGGCCTGGGATCCCTGTCTGAGCTATGTTGTAGGAGCGCTGATCTGCACTCTTATTTCCTGGGTGGACCTGAGATGTGTGCTGGAGCTAGCCTGTTTCCTAGATGGACTTTGGACCCACAGTGTAGCTTGTGTCCAGCCCTGTCTCCTTTTGCTCCCAATGAGACTGTGCCTGCCTCATCCTCTCACCATGTCTGGGGTGATGGATGGAGCCTGTCACCAGCAGTCAGCTCTGCATGCCGTGCACAGATGAGATGGGCTTGTGTGCTGGCTGGTGAGGGCACTACCTGTGTTGGGATTGCCTGGGGTTCCCCCACCCCTCCTCAGAGCATCCTTCTTTGCCCCTTGACATGTCAAACTGGACCATGTTCTGGAACACTACTGAAAATAGACCATGACATGAGGTACCAAACTGTCTTGTTTCTACTGCCACTGACATATTTACCAGGAAAGTATCACATATTTCACTTTAAAAAATTATGTAATTCTGTATTGCAAGTGTCTAAAATCTATGGCAGAAAAGGAGAGGCAATAAATGGCATGTTTAGTGGGAAAATACTTTGCTGAGCATCACCTAGTTTTCTCTGAAATGTACCCTTCCTTTCTCAACTTCTGGCATTCTCTTTGTAGCCTGGATTCTTGTAATAGAGTTAATTACAAAGCAATTGAAAAAGCTGGATTGATTAAAAGTGTTGGAAAACCCATAGCAACCTTATCTCCAGACAGAGATCAAACACAGAAAAACAAATAGCTTAGTAGAATGTGATAATTTCCCATTTAAATGTCTTTCACCAGTAAAATCTGCATGTATTTATATAGGCATTAAAAAAGGAAATTGATGTGGGAAGCATCTTTTCAACTAATTCCTGGATCCATTTTATCCAAAGAAACAAAATAAGGTTTTTTTCTGAGGATTTGCTTTCAACTCAAGCTTCAAATATTTTGCAGGAACATGTCAGAAAAAAAGACAACCTTTTTCATTTGTATTGAAATGTTCTTCAGAAGATCAAAGTACCACCTTAATGTTTTTCAGTTTAGTCACAGAATTGAGTTATAGATACTTCTTAATTAATAGGATGTATAATAAATGTTCTGTAGCCATTTCAGCAGAAAGGATAGCAAACTACTCATTCATTACTTACACAGCTTGTTATTATTAGCACAGTTTTTAAGAGACCTCAGGGTAGTTGTGGCAATAACTAGCCTTTTAGAGGAGTGTAACAAAGCCAACCTCCTAACTATCCAAACACAAGAAAAAACAAATACGTTGTTGAAAGATTTCTAGACAAGGAGGAAAAATTCCCGAATTAAAAATATTTCAATGGAAACTGTCCTTGTAAATATGCTGTTTAGCCCTTTTTATAAGAAGTGTTGATCTAAAGAAGACACCAGGACAGAGAATTCCAAACAAGTCTCCATGCAGACTGGGCTGGGTTGTGGTAGTGAAACAGCAGCCTTGTGTGTTATGTGTAAAGAGTGCAAATGTTCATTAAACTAAAGGTGTTCTTTATTGATTTTCTGCAGTGCCTGCCTTTCTTCCTATATGTGTAGCATCAGTAAAACTGTTAAAAGAAATGAAGTAGACTTTGATGTTGTGCATTTGAAGAAGTAATGCACTGTGAGAGGTGTAGAATCATTCCTGTTGTAGTTAAAGATTTTTCTTTCTCCCCCTGTAACTATGGGCAAGTCATCTTACTTGGGTATGCCTCTGTCCCTCCCCAGCCTGTTGCTTTCTGGGTCTCCTTGTGTGGAAAATGAATATATTCTGGAGAATTGCAGAATCTTAGGTGACAGTGAAATACTTCTCTCTGTTACACTGACAGGCTGTCTTGCTATTTTGTCTCTGATGCTGTTAAGATTACCTGTATTATTTCAGAATGATTATTCTTCACCGTCAGATTTGCAGTACTTACCTAACCCACCAGGATGTGTACCTGTCTTATGACCATCCCCATCAGTCCCCAGTCTTTCTTCCCATGTTAACAGTCTAGTTGTGAGGTTGAAAATTTTGTTCTTGCTGACCCCCAGATTGATTTAGCAGCATTTTTTTAAAGAGAAAACACAAGGGCTTTTTTTCTCTTGACGGTTTATTACTTGTTAATATATGACAAAACAGATATATTATGGAGCAGACAGGCAGCATTTAGCATTGCTAGACAGGAAAACACTTCCTAGTTTTGCTCTTTTATGCCCTGGTGAATAAGAAGCTCCTTTCCACAAGTAATGGATTAACACCACAGTGAAGATAAGTTTAGAACCTGCTAGGAACTTTTGTGGGCTAAGTGCAAAAGAAAGGAAGGGCTGACAGAGCTGGAGTTGCACTTTTCATCTCCTTACTATCAACTTGCAGATAGGAAGGGCTGAGAAAAAAAGGAAGGTGGGGATTTACAGCTCTTCTGTTTCACCACTCCTTGGCACATTTACCTCAGTGTGGTACTCAGAGGAGTCTCCTGAGGGCATCCAAGGTATTGGGGTTCTGTTGAAGGAGGGTCTGTTTTTGAAGTTTTGATTATATATCATGAGAGACTCTGGAATCAAAGGGCAAATATCAAACTGAGGCACTTTGAAGGTCATCCGTTTGGCTGCTTTTTCATAACCCCCATAAGGCATGGCAGTCCTGGCACAGGGGAATACATGGAGTTAGCAAAGAGAGCACAAGTAAACAACAGGATTTAGAAAATAAATAATCAAAGTTACTGAGATTATAAATTTTACCCCTATTGCAGCTGATTGGCCAAATCCTTTCAAGAACATGTATGTTATCGATTGCCTATCTACTAAAAAAGATTTAAAACAAAAAAAACAAAACAAAACCCTCTCTGCTCCTGTGCACTTCCTTCACCCCTGTTGCACCAGTCTCCCTCAAACCTTACACCTTTCATGCCTGTTGGTACCCCGTGCATGTAGGAGGCAGAGGCTGCGTTATTAAAGAAAGGACTGGAATTTGGGTTTCTCCTGGTGTCCCAAGTGGCAAAAATATACAGAGGTCAACAGAAAATTGTTGCTGCCCTAGAAATATTTTTAAAATTTATGGTTCTTATCAGAAGCAGCAGGAAGATCCCGATTCTTATCTGAAGTACTGTGAGGTATATGGCTTCTGATCGTAAGTATTTTTCCTGAACTCTTGAACTTTAAATGTCTGCAGTAATAAACAGTGACAAGCTAAATCTCCCTGATCAAATGGGGTGAGAAGGAAAGGGAAATAGGATTAAAGTCCGCTTATCCATCTGTGTCAGTTGCCTGTCCATAAACTGAATTAAAATCTCTCACTCGTAATGTGTCTTTTCATAGCAAAATGACATGCAACTAAAATTATTTACATTGCACAAGACAGGAGGACTATGGACAGGATTATTGTGTCTTCTCAAGATAAATAAACATGAATTGAATATCCAAGAGAACTTACCGGTTAAAAGACTTGTAATGGGGGAAATCAGCTTTGGGACTATATGACAGTAAGTCAGTGGTGAACTGACTTTTGTCCTCAGGGCTGATACCCATTGCTCGTTCCCAGGGGGAGATGTAAGTTTTAAATACAGTGATTTTTTTGCCTCCTGACTTTCCATCTGTAAAGAGAGGAAGGTAAACCAGTCTGGTTAGATGACGCATACTCTAAATACATTATGTTTCTTTATTCTGTTGTTGGAGACAACAGGTTTTTTTCCAGATTCTGTAACTCCTAGATCAAGTCCCAAGATTTTATGGTTAGATTTCTCTTTAAAATGACTGTCATCCATTATTTCCATCCTTACCCACAAAAGCAGATGTGCCAGTCTAAGAGCCACTGGTCCAGGAATTTGCATTAGACCATATATTTGAAAACTAATTTTCCATTCTTCTCTTTGATCACTCAAATAGAAACCTCTTACCTCAAGAACCAACGTCCTTACCCCATCATCTCATTCACTACCTTGGGAGAAGCTTTATACAAGGCAAAATGATATCTAACTTCATAGTTTACTTCTCTCTCTCCTGTATGATCATAGAAGACATAACTCCTCCACCTAAACTTCACCATCATCAGATGCCACAAAGCCCTGACGGTATACTCCAAAACTAGACTCAAACACTGAAGTTGGTTCTAAATGACCAAAACCCTTTAATCATCATATTTCAGGGTCTTGGCAACCCACAACCATCTGTACTAACATCTGCCTCAGTAGCCTGTTCTTGAATGTTCTTAAATTACCATCTCCCTTGTCTCAGTATTTTTATAAAATGACGTTTTCTTTCTGGTGACATGAACAGACAATTCATATATTTCCCCTCCTGAACCAGGATGTTAGAGAGAAGTCTGTCTCAAACACCTCAGGATGGCTAAAAGCAGTTTGAAAATATAGTGGGGTGTCTCTCTGGAAGTTAAAATCCTGTCAATGACAGAGCTGCACTTTGCTGTTTAAGTCAAATACTTGACTGACAGGAATTTTAAGCAGATGGGTTTAGACAAAGGTTTTCATTCTGTGTGCTTCGCTTTATTTTCCTCTTTTTTTTCTTCTAGTCTTGTATAATACCACCTTGCTAATAAGAGCATTAGTTGTATATTGATATGCAGCACACTTTTAAGACTATTACCCTTCATAAACCTTAAAACTCTTGACCAATGACTTCTGCTTAGCTTGATTAGAGCAGATAGGAATAATAGGTTAATGGAGTTAGACATGCTGGTGCTTTCATGGTGCTACAGTTTGTGTAGAAAGTGTAAATCCTTATGAAGTAAGTGGCAAAGAATGACCACTATTATCTGAAACTTTATTCTTTATCACACCTTTCTTTGTCTTGCTTATTTTCTTCAAACCTTGCTAAAGCCCAGGCTTTCCTCTTTTCCAAGAATTGCAGAGATGTACAAGAATATAATTTTAATTAAAAAAATAAATAAATCAACTACCCCGTTTTTCTGTGTGAAGGATTTAAAGTAGTCTAGAAGTAAATTGATTGCTAGGGTTTAAAAATAATAGCAGTTGTGATACATTTCTGCAGTAAAAGAAATGGGTTGATATTGATCCTCCTTCTCCCTGCACACAGAAATAGGATAACAATGGAGAAAAATCTCCTCTAAGAAGATGGAGAGTCTACACAGATTTCTTTTTCACAGGGATGCCCAGAAGTGTAAAAGCTGATTTTGGTATGGATTTTACAAGTCACTCATTTTGTCACATATGAAAATGGTCCCAGTTTCCCAAGCACATTTGCTTTTTTTTGTAAAATCCCATAAGGACTGTTAAAACAATGATTTCACCTGCCAATTCTCATAGAAGGGATTTGGTTCTAGAGGTTTTGGGCCAAACTAAACAGAGACTAAAATTAAGCAAAGACTAAATTCAATGAAAAATACTTTTTCTCATAAAGATACTGTTTCAGTAGACCAGTCGTGGAAATATTGCTGTTCCTTTCTGAAGATGATCCAAAAAGTGTTGTTTTTTTAGGTGGAAGCTTTGATTTGAAAGTAGGGCTGATATACTCGAGGCTGATGTGTCAGGTAAGACTACTGAGCTAAAGAGCTGATACTGTTTCCAGTAGTGGTCCCTGTGAAACCCATGAAAGGAAGGGGCATACCATACTGGTGTACTGCTGTATCAACCTTGGGAGGTCTGTAGTTACGTTTCCCATCATTTCTTTGGTCAAGCCAAGGAAGGTGTTTCTGCTTCCTGTCTATGACTGAGCACAGAAGAATGCAAACAAAACTGTCAAGCTAAAGGCAGTTCAACTTTTCTAGACTTTGCAATGGAACTTAGTTTGGAAGAGTTCAGGTTTTAGTCAAATTAATTTATTTGTCCCTAAGAGTTAGGTTGGCACAAGCTCCAATTAGCTATTTTGTGCTTTGCAGAGAGATACTTGCCTTTCTCAGTACCATCGGCTCCTTCTCCACCACTTCCAGCCGATTCCCCCGCACACTCCCCATCACCATCCCTAGGGCCTCCTTTGCTTCCAGGCCTAGGAGAACCAGCGGGATGCTGCTGCTTACTGGAGCCATGCTGCCCAGTTGTCACTCCTCCTACCATCCTCCCGTGAGCATAGCCATGAGCATCCTCCCCGTAATGTCCTCCTGGTGGGATGAACTTCTGAAAGTGATCCTAGAGCAGGAGAAAAAAAGAGTAGGAATTCTCATTACAGGACATTGTCCATTCACATTTGCAGGGCTGGGTCTCAAAACGTGAACTCCTGAGTCTCTGTGACCTGACCAGTTTTGTGTCTCAGTTACAAAACTAATGGCAGAACTTCATGGGAGTTATTCTCTGGTAGATCAGCAGCAAGGCCAATGGAAGCATGCCTTTTAGTGGACACCTCATAGTCATTTTATATGATCTGGGTAAGAAGAGAGGGATCTGTGTATTGTCCCAACAGTGATCAGCAAGAAATACAGGAGGAAGGGAAAGGAATACAGCTTTTGACAGAGTAGATAAAGGTCTGGATAGAGATACCTTGGCTAACCTGTGGGAAAGCAAGCTGGACAAGAAATAGAAAGTGTTTTCATGTCAAGGTTAAGATAACCCACCAAAGTCAGCTCACTTACAGTGTGGGAGCTAAGTGTTACAGGGCACCAGAACAGGGTACCTATGACAACATAAAAGCTGGGAAGATTACTGCCCATATGTCTGTTGCCCTTATCTGTGAAGATCTGCATGGGTATTTACATGTTGAAAAAGACTGAAGAGATAGCAGCCTGGGAAAACATGAAAGACTTCTGGAGATCACAAGAGGAAAATGACAGGAAGATTTTTGTTTGTAGCAATATGTGCATTAATGAACCAAATCTAACCAGTAACAAGGCAAGAAAGCATCCATCAGTAAAATCAAGTTGGTCTTATTTTCCAGGCCATCCACTCTGCTCAGACCAGGCTAGAAGGCACAGTCCCTGCATTACACAGTGAAAGAGCAGTCTATGCAGGATTGATTTATAGACCCTGTGGTACCAGCACAAGGTCCTGTCTCTGCACACAGCAATTTTAATAAGTACTTCTGCAGAGCAGAAGATGATAGAAGATGTTCAGAAAAATGTTTTATGTATCGGTCATAAGTGAGATTAAAGCTTGACTTCTATCATATATAAAAAAGCATCTCATGCGTTACGGCCCACACAGCTGTATAATACAAGTAAGCTATGTTACATGTCACATAATTCTTTCCCATCAGACTAGAGATGTGCAAAGATGTAATAAGCATAACTGCAGTGAAGGAATCTGTGGTTCCTCATGCTGCAATTCTGCTTGAATAAATTAATCTCAGGCAGTCAAGTGGGAGACAGGAGTGACAACCTCTGGGCTGGCTCTCAGAGGGTTAAGGCTTTCTCAGGGCTCTTACACCTAGTGCAGTTTAGCAAAAAGAAGCTTTCCAGGCTGTAAACAGGCTTCCAAGGCCAGCTGTTCAGTCAGCTAAAAATAGATGAGAAGTGAAAACCCCACAAGGCTCAAGGCAGAATTATCTAACCCTTTGCTCCCTGTGTCTCCAGCAGCAGTGTCCAGGGTTTCACTGCAGGTCACCAGGCTACAACCCAGGCAGGCAGCCAGCTGCAGGCTGAAGTGGCAGAGCTGGTGCCCCCAGGGCCTTTAGGGACCGTCTGTCCTTCTCCTAGCTGTAGGAAATTCCCTTTTTAGGACAGAGGAGATAATGTTCTCCTGAATGTCAGGAAGCCCTGAGAGGGGAGAGGATTGTGAGCATTAAGCTGTAGACAGGAGCTAGCAGGGCAATCTGTTCAATTATGCGTGGGAGCTATGTAGCTGTAAAAAGGCAAACTGAAAAAAGGGTATTTTGAGGCTTAGGGGTCAGAATGAGGTTATTCTCAAAATGTTAACATACATACAAGGTTAATACTTCTATTGATTTGCACAGTAATTTCAAAATAAAATTTGCATCTGTTCTCCGAGTTTCACTCATGCTGTGTTCGCTTTCTGAAATTAAATGCTTATTTCTCTCTTCCTCTGGTTACTTACATGTACTCTCTGACAAAAAAAATAAATAAAAAAGAGGTGACAAAACGTCAGCATAACATGAGCTACAGTAAAAAGGTCTGGTTTGATTTTGTGCACAGTGGTATTTGATGTGACCAGGAAGGGGCATAATTGTCATGTGTTATTTTAAATTGCAGTATTATCACTAAGCAGGAGTGAAGTTTCTCTGAAACACAAGGTCTGACTCAGGAAAGCCACACCTAAATCTTGCTTAGCTACAGATGAAATTAGTTTGATTTGTCTCAGGCCAGTTCATGATTCTTCATGGACCCACTGGGAACATATCCTGTGCTCAGCAGACATCTCCACTCAGATAAGAAAAGACCCATTTTCCATGCAGTGCCCCAGAGTACTCACCTGCTAGAATAAAAATATAATTTTGTTTAGTATTGGCCACCAGAATAGATTCTCTTGGCTCAAATTAACAGAAGGCAAAGGCAAATTAATCTTTTTGAAATCCTGAACCTCACTGGATTCAAATAAGCTGGATTCAACAGCAGCCTCAAGCAGGAGGCTTGACATAGTCCAAGCTAGGTAAGTGCAGCTTTGTCGTCAGTACTTACTTCAGTACTTTGGTCATGATGTTTGGAGTAACATACAGCTTACACTTGAGGGCAATGCGTGTCTTGGGCTGCTGCTGACAGCATGTGGAGCTTTTACATATATGTATATGCACATCACAGAACCTATCTTTCAGTTAGGGATGATTGACTGTGTTGGTGGAAGTCCCAGGGCAAAAGCCCAGTGATGTCAATCAAGAAGGCAAATAACCTTCCCCTGTTGGCTCTGGGGGTAGATCACCCAACTCCCCTGTGGTAGCATCTGCCCTGTCTATGCATTTCCAGAGGTGGTGGATGTTATCAGTCCCTGGACATTCCTAAATCCAGTCTATCAAGAGAACAATTGTGGCAACTTTGTGTGATGTGTTGGCTAAACAAATTAGGCTCGTGTCTTTGGAGCCCTTAGTGCTAGCACAGCCTGATCCTGCAGACTGAGTGCCTAGGTGGATGAATTCTCTGGAGCCACTGCATATGTCTCATGAAAAATGGATAATGAAAGATGATCCAGCCAATGGAGCGGAGATCTCCAAGTATCTCAGCGCTCTGACGTCGCTGCAGGCAGTCCCCAGGAGGAGACACTGTGTGCTCCCTGTCAGCTCCTTGCTGTGCCCTAAAGAGAATGATTGAGGACACCAAGTGTGTTTCTATTTCCACCTCACTGATAAAGAGCTTCCCAAAGGTTTGATGCCTATGTGGTTACTAACACTTCTGAAGTTACTGTGACTACGTCCTCTCAGTGGCAGCCACTCAAATGCTCCTTAATGATGGGATGGGAGATTTAAAGTTCAGACACTTGGAGATTCTCATAGACTGCCTGTTGTTTTGATCAAAGTGCGTGCCTCAGTCCTTAGTTTGGAGCTGCATAGCCTTAAACCTATGTTTCACTTTAAAAATAAGGATAGAAATAAAAAGTAACCTCAGCTGTTAAAGTATCTTTAGCTATTTTTTTTTAAACATGCTCCCTCAAGAGGCACAGCAGGTTGAGATCCTGCTTTATATTTCCAGGTTTACTTCTGACTTACTGTTCTATTTTAGGCAAATTATTTTTCACCTCTGTGCCTGAATTTACCCATCTAAATTATGGAAATTCTTATCTAATACTACACATAATCATTTATATCTTATTTGTATATTTGATACCGTCATTGTCACATTTTCTTTGTGGATGAAAGGAATTAAGTTTCAGAATTTCGATTCAAAGTTTTCTCACAGTGTTCCAACAAACTGCTGTAGGAAATACAGCTCGGGGTGTAGTGGGGACCTATAGGTCTTCTGCACTAAACCAACTCCAGACAGCAAGGCTCATTTTGTTAGAAAAGTTACGCAGCGGCAGACTCGCTCCACCTAGGTCATAACCTGAGAGTCTGTCATGTCTCAGCTTGCAGTTATTCTGTAACATTTGTTCAAGAGGTTTAATATTCCCTGCTGAACAGTCTTCCTAGAAAGAATGCTTCACCTAACATTTCCCCCTTAACCCAACCTCCAGTGATCTTGATTCACTTTCTTCAAAGTACATTAGGGGCAAAGAGAGCCCTGAGTGCACGCTTGTGCATTAAACCAAGGAGCTGCATGATAACATCTCTGTTCCTCCCTCCTTATGCTTTCCTTTACACACTGTATCATCTCTGGCTATTTGACACGTAAGATCTCTGAGGCAGGTTGGTTGTGTACTTCCATCTCCTGTGAAGAACCACTTTTGGCGTTGTAATATAACCACTGCCATATTCTTCCTGCCATCTCTGCTTACTCCTTCTCTGCTTACTCCTCTGAGTTCTTGTTCAAAAGCAAAAGGAATACAGGATAATAAGCCATTATCCAGGAGAACAGTAATCCAATTCCTTAACCCTTTTCCACTTATGTTTTGTTTCACAGTTGGTCTCCTAGTTTATCTGAAGAGATCTCTTGACCTGAAGTCCAGCAGAAATTGCTTGAATACATGTTCAGCTTGTTTTCATAAAAGATGTGGAAGTGGGATTTATTTTAGTTTGCAGGACAGTCTGAGAAATTATCAGGGTGGGGGTTTTGTTTGTGGTCTGGGTTTTTCTGAAGTTAAGTGGTGGGGGGAGAGAGGCAATTCAAGTCTTTCTATAAACTGTCTCCTGCATGTAACTCAAATGAGGCCACAGGTTTTGAACAACAGAAAGACTGTTTTTAAGGTTCCTTGCTGGAAGAAAAACACCATAACAGCAACATCCAAAAAACATAAGTATGGTTTTGTTTTCAGTTTCCACTTGATGACAGCAAGAAAGTCTTACACAGAGGTTCCCAGAGCTGGGACCTTGAGGGGAGTTAGGGCAATAATCAGTGGGGCTGTAAAGCTATGAAACATAGTTTCACATGATCTTGATGTGTTTGAAGCCAAACATATTTAACATTATGAAGTGGAGGAAAGGTTTCTGAACTGCTGATTAATTGCTGGACAGTGAAGTGGGATTTAGGAGACCCAGAGATAAGGCTGAGAGCCTCTCTATGATTTTGGGTGATTCATTAATTTACCCCATGGATCAGTTTCACCATTAAGAAGTAAATGTAGTCATTTTATTGATGCTATAGTTGGTCAGATGCTACAGTAAAAGAGCACATAGAAAGATAGAAATTCATCACGGTCTTTAGCCAGTAGTAAATTGCATCTTGCAGCTCCACAATAAAGTTGACAATATCCTCTGAGACATGGAGAGAACCACCACTCCTATGACAGGGTGGCACAGCCTAGGATGAGGAGAAGACTCTTCTGATTTGCCAGGCAGGGCTCGGCAGAGCCCAGCTTCTCCAGCACAGCACCAAAAAAGGAGGACATCACATGATGTCTCCCTGTTTGGCAGATTATCAGTGGGCTTTAAGTGCCAAACTCGGCCCTCCCTATGAACATCCCTTGTACTGCATATTTGCAATTGAAGAGGGTCACGGTATTGAAACAGCTATGAAGTAGGTAGTGCATTTCATTTTGCTCATGTTGGAAACAGTCAGACCTTTTGACTCTGGGTTTAGCTACCATTTGCCATTAACTGCATGGTTGGAGCTGCAGAGGTGATACAGCGGCAGGTTTTCCCTTTTTCATGGAGCTGTCTGATGTTCACACATACACAATATATATGCTTTTTCTGCTGAAAGTAAGGAGAGTGATCTGCTTGTCCAGTGTGGGTGGCTGGCTGGAGGAGAAAGGAAGGAAGGGAGGAGGAGCGTGGAAGGAGGGTGTATCTGCTGAGATCTCTTATATGTAGAATGTTTATGGCTACAGCACAGGCTATTCTGGGACTCCTTATATGGTTTGGATTTATTTTTAATAACCTTTTCCTTTGTGTGTTTTTATATTATATTACCTTGCTGTTAAACTTTTTTTTTTTTCTGGGGGGAAGGAAACAATCTTTACTCCATTCCAGACCTTTCTTGCCCTGCTTTACTAAGTGTGTCCAGAGAACATTATAGGACACTCAAGAAATCTATTGTATAAAAGCAGAAATCACACCACCAGCTTTAAATCCCTTCACAGTCCCACAGCCTTAAAGTCACAATGATTTATTTGGGAAGGGGCCAAAGGATGTGAAAATTAATTGAGAGGGGGAGGTAACTGGAAGTAGCCGTAGGAATTCTTCACTCTGCCATTATCTTCCTCCCACAGTTCCCTTTTGTTTAAGCCTCTTTTTTGCAACAAAAAGCTAATCAAATATTACAATCAAAAGGGCTTTCTGATGAACGTTATTTGGTGTTGAGGTCAGGCACTATCCTGATGGTTTGAAAGAGAGCAGTGAGGCCACAGATCTGTTGCCTTTACCTGCCCAAGAGCATCCAACTCTCCAACAGGATGGCTTTGTTGCTGCCATCACTCAGCTTTTCTTCTTACTGCTCTGACTGCCAGCAAAAGTGCTAATTTCTGCTGGCTGTGGTGATTAGAATAGTTATTCATGGAGGCAGTGTATACAGCCTGGCAAAGTCCTTGCACAGAGCATGCAGGGCAACCAGCAAACGCTAACAGTTATGGTTGTGATCCTGCTAATCTGGCCCCGAGCAATGGTCCAGGGCGGACAGAAGCCCTTCCGCACTGACCAACAGAGATGTGTTATCTGTACCATGAATGTGGCAAAAAGATAGCCTTGAAAGTGAATCATGGAGGAGTTTCAAGCAGAGTATCAGCTGCTGTTTGGAGACCATGTCATATAGCAAAGCCATTAGGAAAATCCGAGGCTTGTTAGGATCTTGTCTAACCCCCAAATACATTTCTCCACATCACACTATCTTATAGTCTTGCTCCAAGAGCTTGGGAGCAAGGGTGTTCTTACAGAATGGAGGGAAAGATTTACTACAGAAAGGGTATAGGGTGAGAGTCAGGTGTAGATGAATAGACAAAATAGAAAAAAACACTATCCAAAAAGAAGTGTTTATCAGCAGCCTTTGTAATGTCAGCTCTGGATGGACTCTGTGTATGTCCATTTTTGAGTCAGTTTGTCACAACTCATTTGCTTTGTATTTCTCCGATTGGACACCTTAAGTGACACACTCAAATTTTGGAAAGTTTGAACTTCAGCCTTTTTATTCCCTCACTTTATAATTTTCTCACTTCTTCTCGCTGCAGCAGATTCTAACATATGAACTTGTCCCACATATGTTTTAGGAGGTCTGAGTATTTATAAAAACAGCTTGCATTTCTCTAGGATTTTCAACACAACATTCATTCTCACATGATTTCTAGGAGATAGCTCACTGAAGGGATGAACTACCTAAAGCACAAAGAGATGAAGAAACTGCTCAAAGTCTAACCACACTGGATGCTTCCTATGGCTCTGGTCTGTCATCCTTCATCTGTAATCTGACCTACTGTTGTAATTTTGATGACTTTTTTTTCAGGCGTCTTTCCACATCCTGCTTCTCAAATTGTGATTTTTAGAAGTGAACTACAAGGATTTGCTTATTGCTGCTTTTGAAAACATCAGAGGGCTAAAAAATACCATGTTTTTGTTTGGCAGAACATTTTCTTCAGCTTGAGTTTCCTTGGACTGGGAACTAGGTGTCATAGAGGGATAAAATGACACCAAATAAATTTTAAAGAACATCAGAAGACAAGATGCTACATCAAAATGCATGTGAACCTGAAACATTTTCTCTATTTTACTGAACTGCTGACAATTACGTGAAAGGAGAGTTTCATTTGTAAAAGTCTTAAGTATCTTCAGAAGACTTTACAGCAGCAACTAACTGTAGAGAGAAGTTCAAAGATTAAATAACAGTACTAACACATGGGAAAGTGGAAAAAAAAAAGAATGTCAGAATTTATACACCATATCTGATAGGAAAATACTTTAGAAGAAGCAAACTTAGCTTCTAGCAAATAAACTGAAGATATTGCAGTGTAAGGTTAGAGGTTTCTGTCTGAATTTTCATTTATGGAACTTCTTGCAGAAATGAGGAGAGGACTCTGCCCAGCAGGAAGCATAAGAGTGTATCCTAGGCTAAAAATAGAATTGCACCCACTGGAGCAGAAGTCAGACTTGGACGGATCATTTCCATCTAGCAAAGAAGAAATGGAATGGGTTCAAAAACAATCAGTCCTGCCCTGCACAGCTCTGAACATCTGCCAAACGTGCAGCCCTCCCTCGTCACTCAGTACTGGATATTCTCATGTTTCTGCATGTGTGATACCAAGTATTTGCCAAAGGAAACTAATGTTGCTGATGAAAGGAAATAATACTTGTATGTCCATATAATTTTGGTGCTTTCCTGCACTTCTTTGCTAGTAGATCCCCCCAAGCCCCAGACCATGCACCTGCAGACAGAGGGGAGCTTGGGCACAATCCATTCCTGTTTACCCTGGGTGTATGGAGCAGCTTTTTAGTTTTAATCTCCAACCTACCACAGAATTGTCGGTGAAGGCATCAGGGTTATTCTCATAAATGAACTTCTCCACCCTCAGCTGACGTAATTTGAACATCTTGGATCCTTTGTTAGTGAGGAGAGAAAGCTCTTCTAGCATCACATCTCTGGGGATGCTGATCTTCTTCCCCAAGTTCAGCTTGGACACCTCTTGTGGCATGACTACAAAACACGAAATGGGACACTTTAGGAAGGGCTCTAGTCCAGGTCTCTTGTCCATTGCTTCAAAGCAGCCAAATTCTCTTCTAAATTAAGTTTTTAGGAAATAACTTATGCACCAGATTTTTACATTGACGATGCTTCAGACACAGATGAGTGGAAATTTACTCTGGATTGCAATCAAGGCAGATCTACACAAAGAAGAGTTTCTTAAGGGTGGAGCTAGGTGCATGAGTCCCACCTCAGTCAGTGCTGCAGGATTCCTTAGTATGGCCTCAAATCGCACCACTGCCTTGTCTGGTTCCTGCCCTACGCTCACCTCTTCCTCCTTCTCCATAGTTAGATCAATGGCTGTCAGCTCTTCAGGTGAGCTGACATACAGTAAATAAAGATCGCTCTGGCGTGCTTTGGTTCAAACATTATCCTGAAATCATGGCACGATTTTATGTTATTTTAGGTGTTTGATTGATTTAAGGAGAATTTTTGAAGTTCTCTTCAAGTCTTAATGCGCTGGTTACTTTAAGTCCTTTTCCATTTAATTTGGTACACCTGTTAGCCATCAAAACAATGGATTGAAACATTTTCAATGTAAAAAATCTTACAGAAGTGCAGTTAAACCTTTTCATTCAGAAACAAGATACTTTTCCTAGAGTTTCTTTTTTTCAGTATTAAGCAAGGTTAAGAGCACTTATCCACCTCTACATGTCATTTACAACAGAGAATGAAATTCCATCCTTAAACTGGTATAAAATTAGTATAAACCCATTCATTTTATTAGACATTCTCTGAAGAAATCATGATTTTTTCTTTTTAGCAAGCCAATTTTATATAGCATTATTTCACAGCACAGAAGGAAATGCCCTTTAACAGAAAATTGGATTTTTACTTACTTGTTTATTTGAATAAAGGATTAGGGACAAACAATAAATATCTAACTGTACCCCTAGCAAAGAAGTTTCTCCAGCCCTTTTTTGGGGTCAAAGAAAGGGACAACACTGAATTACTACTTTTTAAAACCTCTAAAAACCTTCCCCATGCTGTTAAAAGAAGAAAAGGATACCACAGTTAATACCCAATACGTGGGTATTCTGTAGATAGAAAAGTGTCCCAAGTTACATTCTTCCTGCTGTATCACTCCCTCTTTGACTTTTTCAACTAATGACTGCTGGAATCAAAGGAATTCTCTCACGTAGAGAAAAAACAAATTAGAGACAAAGTTTGTAAGAGAACAACATAGAATATAACTAGCCACTGCTGTGTTGATACCCGTAAAGGATCGTGTTCTTTCCAGTCACACTGGTGTGCATCCAAATTAATGCTGCAGGAGAATATGAATTTACAAAGTGTAATCTGGGTCAGCATTTGACCTGAGTGTGTGTAATGCTTTTGAAGAGTAAATTAGAAAATGTGATGTTCTTGAAGGCTGAGGTTTAGTAATATTTGTGGCTCTGCCTCCTGGTACGTTCACTGCATGTCTTGCTCTGGGAGTTCAGGCAGGCAGGTGTGAAACTTTAAAGGCTGAGATTCAGGTTGAAATCCAAACAGTTCTCACATGTGCATATCTTACCTTCGTGTGTCAGCTTCCCAATGAGTTTAGTGGACTTTTTCCTTTTAACAGGAGCAGGAGTCCCTGCAAGGGGCATTCCCACAAAGGGTTCTCTGCTTTGCTCTAAACACACAAGGAAATGGAGAATGAAACACTGGAAAAGTCTTTCTTGCCTCTCTCTTAGTTGCCTTCTACAGTTAAGATATACACAGCCTTCATTTCACACACAGGTTCTTTTCTATCCCTTTCACGTGAAGGAGCTAGAGAATGGTATTGTCCCATACAGAATATCATCAGCAGGCCATTGTGGTGTTTTCTGGACACTCAGCATTATGATACAAAATATGGCAGCAGGTCAGAGCGGAAGCATTGCCATGGTGCCATATAGCATTGTCAGCCAGAAGAGGAATTTTAAATGCAACGTGGCAGTCTCCCAGCACCCCCATGTACCACAGTGGTACTCTGTTATCATCCTGTGCTGTAGTAACAGAATATCAGTTTGAAAATGGCTCTATCATACCATATTATAATGCCGTGCAGTTAGCATTGGATGGGAATATATATCTCTGTACAAAGAGCTTGGGTCTGTCCCTCGGTTATTTGGGAGCATTTTGAATAATGTGCAAGTTTGGTTTGAACATTTAGATAGTCCTTTTAGAATAGGTATTCAGAAAACCACTAGACTACAAGTTCTGGGGAAAAACAAACAAACAAACAAACAAACCAAAACAAAACAAAAAAACAAACCAAAACCCTAAGTAATTCTGTCTTTTATTATTGACACTGTTTTGGTACAGAAAGGCTGGAGGAAGAAGGCACAGGCAAACTTGCTAAAGAAAAAGTTGTTCACCCGATTTGTTTGAACCTGATTCTTATGTATTGATCTTATTCCATATCATTTTGGAGGGGGAAAGGAGGAGGAAGAGGGAGATTTCTTCTAGTACAGTGTTCCCCACTTCTGTCCCCAGATAGGATGAGAGATCTGTGCTGCAGAGTCAAGGAAGATTAGGAGAAATCTCAGCAATTCCACTTCAGGCGGATTCTGAGTCCTTCTTGGGGGTTATCAGACATCATGTAAGTAGGGCAAACATCTTGACTTCAACACTGTCCCCGCCCAAACAACAGCATAGGGGACAGATCCTCACCTAATACCACACAACACAAAGAAAACTGAGCAAAACCCAGCTGTCTTCAGCAGTAGCAATGACTAACTGTCTCTGTCACTTGTTTGCACTTTAGTTGATAAAAATTTCAGAACTGAAGAGACTGAACTATGAGTTATATTTTAAAACTAGCAAGCAAGCAGCTGGCTCTATGAGTTTGTACACTGCCCTGGTGACCAAGGTATTTTTATTTCCTATGTATTTTGCAGTTTCATTCCACCATCACTCCTTTTGCACCATGATTTTCATGTGATGAGGTGATAACTGCTAAAAGTAGCCCAGGCACAGCAAACCAGCTCCGATCACATTGGCAGATATTCTCTTGGATTAGTTTTTCTTTCAGACTTCTAAGCTTTCTTTTTTACTGAGATGCTGCCTGTGTAGCTCACATCATAGAAGAGCCCATCCTGGTGTATTCCCAAAGCAAGCGTGAGCAGGTGCAGCCATAAAGCATGCACTGCACATTCTCCTTCAGCAGCCAGACATCTGCTTGGCTATATAAAAGAAGCAGGCCCTGCTTGACAGGAAAGGGGCAATGCTGCCAGGAGGCGAGGGGGGTGGGAAGTAATGGCCCATCTGATGGGTTGCAAGGCTGGCAAAATAGAGGGAAATCATCTGTATGCCCCAAACGTGGACTTGGTGGGGCAAGGCAAAAGGGCTGGCCCCAGTGGGGAACCGTGCTCCTCTAGTACACCCATTCCCAAGGAATGGTCCTTCACTAATCCGGCAAGACTGGGGAGCAGAAAACCCTCTGCATGCAACTGGTCTAGCATAAGGAAAGTGGCAGCAGTCTTCCACTATGGACAGGGTCCAGAGCTACAGTGGGACTACTGCTCTTTCAGCCACCCCACCATGGGGAGGCTGCTGGAGCCTTAGTCCCCATCCTCCCCACTATCCTGTACATAAAGCCAGGGCCACAATTATCCTTTTCTCCCCCCGAGCTGTATCCCTTGGTTCAATTCCTCTCTTTTTCTGCATCAGTCTTTGCAGCAATCATTTCCTTGGTTTTGCTGCAAACCAAACCAGCCTTTACCCTCTCCAGCAGCTGCTCTGAACTATTTTGCTGCCCAGTCAACTCACCTCAGGCTTACAGTGCAAGGCTCAGACCAGCTCATGCGCCTACTCCAGAGCTCAGCAGTGGGCTGCTTCCTCCCAGCCTGTCTCTGGGTGCTGCTGGGGAGGCTTGTCCAGCAGACCTGCTCACCCAGGGTGCCTGGGCTCAGGCAAGCTCTGCCCAGCACAAAGTGCTGATGCGAAGTGCTGTGAATTTGACTCCCGAGGGCTGCTCGCACAGGCATCCTGCAGTTATTAATAGCCAACAGCCCAGAGGGCAGAGTCTCAGATAGCACCACCACCAGCCTGGAGGAGAGGGGAAAGGAAAAGGTTTCTCCTTGGGCCTCCTGCAGTCACCTCCTCAGTTCCCAGGAAGACCAAGCACTCAATAGGTGCCTCACTTCTTCCTCCTCTCTATTCAAATCAATGTACCGTTCCCCTTCCTCCTCCTATTATATTTTAATGAAGTTCATAAAACCTTCTCAATATCCTGTTTGTCAGTAATGCCTCAAAAGCTCTCTTGAGTCTTGCTCTGTTTTACACTGTCCTTATGTCCTCTCCTCACTCCATTATTGAACCCAGTGTCCTCTAGGCTCTCATACATAATTCCTAAAATGCCAGGCATTCAAATACTGCCTCAATAAGCATGAAAGAAAAATAGTTGCATGCATGAAGCAAGAAGTAACAGGAAAACCACAAAGTCTAGAAAGCTGTTTACAATTTTCTGGGAAGTAGTTGTGTAACGTGTATGGGAAACCCAGTAGAATCAAACAGCAAGGAAACTGATTTCCTGATTCACAACAGAAATAGGATTGATTGTCTGCATTTGATGCAGCTTTGTACATGCAAATGACTCCCCTTCTTTAGCTTCTGTTCATTCTGAGGCAACTCTCCCTGTTTTTTACCGCATACCTAGGTGGTTTCTGGTTCTAGAATGAATGGGATGTATCTCATTTTACTGGATTACTCAAAGGTGCACATACCTTTCAGCTTCTGTGTAAAGCAGAAATCCTGCAAAAAATATTGTCTTCCTATTTCACACTGGATCAAAGTCTTGTTGCCCACTGACTATACCTAGAGTCTGGTAAGAGGAAAAAAACCCACAAAACATCAGAGAATTGCAAGCAAAGTTGATATAAAGGAACATCAGGAGACAGTCGCTTTCCCTTTTTTCTGGATTTTGCAGTTGGTTTTGATTGCTTCTGCACATAAAAATTTCCAGTGTGATGAGTGTGTTGAAAGTGTAAAATGTTAACCCCCAGTGCTGCCTGGAAGATCCTGTATGAGAGTGCTGTAACCTACCTATGGGCCTGCCTGGAGTCAGAGCATGTACAGCAATCTCATGGCCTAAAGTTTCCCATTTTCCTATCAGTTGCATCCATGAAACCACTATGTGTGCCTCACACTGTTCCTGCAGCACAGCTTTTTCTCTTGCTCCTGTGTATGTAGTGTAGCACCATGCTGTAAGCTTTCTGCTATCCAACAGAGTTCTACATCCTTCACTGACCCAGCAGATACACCAGAATGATCCGCGGGGTCCGGACAGCCCAGATCCTGCCCCCACACTCCTATGCTGGTGATCTGGGAGTAACTCCTCAGAGCTGTGTCAGTGTAAAACAAGGTGTAGGGGGTAGCACAATTGAACTGTAAACACCCACTGCCTGCTCTGGGCACCATCACTGAGCTTTACGCCTGGTGAAGGCATTTACATCTGCACAAAGCTGGAGGGTGTCAAATACTACTATCACAACTGACCATCTGTCCACACTTCACACCCACTCTGCACAAGGGCAGGTCTCTTGGTATTGGCCGAGCCCTCCTCACTGCACATTGTACAAAGAACATTTTTTCACCGCGTTTATTTCTCCGGGATTGGTTTAGCACCATGCTGCACATTTGCCCAGAGTGCCCGGTGCCGGCTATGAAGTCCGGTTGTGCTCTTTGAGATGCTGCTCTCCTATTCAAGCTCCCTGCATTCTGATTTCTCACGGGAGCTATTGCCTGCCATGAGGTGATGGCATGGGGAGGGAGGGGTGCAGTGAGAACAGACACAACGTGCTGCTGTATTCCTTAAGATCTGCAGCCCTTTGCCTCTCCTTTCCCAAAGGCAAGAGGTACAGTTACCTATTAATTTTAAGAAGTTTCTATCTCCATTCTGATAATCATCTAAGAAATTATGTGATTTTTATTATGGGGTGAGAAGTTGAGAAATGCAGCTACTGCTATATGGTGCCTTCTTGTAGTCACTAGAGTGATGCTAAATTCTGCCTCTTCTCTACTTGCTTCCAGCAGCTGTTTTAAGGCCAATTTAGAGCTGCTGTATTATTTCTCCAGTCATCTTCTGTGCCTTCCCAAGTACAAATTACACCTTAGGGGAACAGTTTGTGCCAGATGTGGAAACCTGCTGGATTTTGAGGCATGGTGTAGCTCCAAAAAGGTGACATAGCAGGGAAGTATGTGCTGCCTTTCCCTGCCACAAGCATGACCTGCTTCTCCTCTGCTTCTTCCCACCCCAGGGGTTTACAGCTGCTCCAGCAGGCAGCTTCAGGGAGAGAGAAGCTGAGCAGGCTGGAAGGGAGGAGAGTGCCCTATGGCTACCTGGTAATTGGAGGTGAGCAGGAGACATTTGGGAGCCCTCATAGGACTCAGGGGAGACTAGGGAAAAGCAATAGCAAGGAGATGAAGAGAAGGCACATCTAGCATGGTGTGTGAAGATCTCAGTCAGGATATGAGCAGGTGTGCCCAGCAGTTGGGACCAGGGTCAAGTCACTGACAGCAACTCCTCTGTGGATCTGCAGCACAAAAGGCAAGAGGCAAGCATGGTTATTAGGGGCAAGGCTGAGGATCCTGAAATCCAGCTTCAAGGACTGGTGGGAATGGTGGTCTGACGGGAAAAAAAGCACTTGTGCACCAAGTCAGGGTTTTGTGTGAGAAGTAGGCAGGGTAGTGAGGAACTGGAAATGAGACAGGTTGAGCAGGCATATGAAGAGAGGTAAGCCAAGAGTATAGAGTACAGGGCAGGATTTTTATCCAGACCTCAGAAGTAGTATCTGGAAGCTGACATGATCAAATGGGGAGATTTCTTTATTCCCTGGATGCTGGTGGGTTGTATTTAGGTTCCTAAAGCAATCATCAAACTCCTCAGAATTTCCAGTAGCAAAATCCAATGTTTAAACCAGTGTCTTGTCCAGGTTTTTCAGTGCTGTTTTACCTGTGGCTGTAGTCAGGCTCAAATTCTAAAGAGGCCTTGGCCACCTCCACTTTCAAAGATGATCCATAGCCCTCATTCAGTGCTGTGTGAAGTCCTGTTCTGTCCTTGCAACACTGATCCTCCAGAGTTTATTTTCATCTGCATGGGTTTATATACATACACTGGGTGAGACAGGAGACCTAAGCCTGAAGCTAAATTGTACTGCACAGAGCCTGAGCCTTGAACCCATAAGGAATGTAAAAGAAGGTTTATCCCATTAGTACAACACCGGGATTTACAGGGTGATTTGGATAAAGCAGTCTTGCATCTGACACTTATGCACCAAAGCACATCTGTAACTGAGATTCTCACCTCCTACTCTACCTTCAAATGAAATGACATGTCTGCATTTTCAGTTACCAAGCTAAGAACTAAATCCTGCTCCTTTCTCCTCTCTCTGCACAGCTTCTCCTGAGAAATAGAAATGTCTACTTTATTAGTCCATAAATGTCAATGATGAGTCTAGCAGAGACTTTACTTGTGCCCTGCCATGGCACCAGCTTCAGCAGCTCAGTGTGTCCTCTGGGAATATTGTACCAATCTGGTATCTCTGCCATGAGTAATACAATGAACTCAGTGTGGCTAAGAATCTATGTAGGGCTCTTACTGTTACCTTACCCACTCATGCTACTCAACGCTCAGGGTTTTAAGTAATTGGCTTGCTTGATGAGCTGGTTTAGTTTTTGTTTGGGGAGTGGGGTGGATTTACCTGGAATGTGGTAAGGTCTGGTAGCTAAATTCAATCTTTGCTTGAGTTTCCAGTGAGATCAGTGAGGTCACATGTGCTGCCTGTAGGACATTGTGGCACTTCAGGGAGGAGTCTTTAATCATATAAGAAACTGTATCTCATTGACCACCTTCCTCTTTCCAAATACACCCTTTGCTTGAGTGGCCTTAGGAACAGCCTGTACAAAGCTTTACTGTCTCTGACTTGTATCTTCAGAATTATTTTTTTTATTGCACAGCATTCTTGTGAACCTAATTCCAACCTGTCTAATTTCATATTGCTGATGTCTCCAAAATCATTTAAAGAGCAACAGATGAGATCTGCCTTGTTACACAGTGCTAGATGGGCATAAGCAGTAGCTAAGACGAGCATTGTCAGCAGGATGTTTCCTGAGCACATTTTGATCATGTGGAAGTCTGGCAAACAGCATCGTCCTGGTAAATATCCCTCATCGTTTTAATTTTCCAAAGATATAGATTTAACCCTTGAGCCTGCTCCCCTTTTTCCCTGGAGCTCAAGACTGATCTGTACTGAAAGTTTTCGTAGCAGTACATTACAACATGATTCAATCTGTTCTGAAAAAATGTAGCAAAACTCTTTGTTTGTTTCTTTGTTTTCCTGGTTGGTTGGTTGTTGTTCTGTTTTGTTTTGAAATATATAACAGGTAATATTTGTTATTTTTTAATATTTCATATTTGCTTAATCTCTTCCACTTTTACACAGACATCAGGAAGACTTGTCAATAGTTTGTAGCACCACAATAGGAGAAACAGTTAATGTCAGGCTCCCTCCTGACACTGAGTGGCCTTAATGCACAGTAAGATGTAGGACTAGGGCAGAAATATGGAGGATTTGATCACAGATCTAGAGTGTGTGTGGAAATAGCTGGCATGTCCATGGTGTGTTACTTGCTGGACAGCCTGTTTACCTGCATGCCCCATGTACTGCCACACAGGAATCCCCTCCAAGCTGCAGCAAGCCTCTTGCTGCCAAAATTCCGTGCTGTGAGGCTGGCCTTCTCCTCTGGTATATGGGACTGAGCAATACCATATGTGAACGCCAGAAGGATGGATTAGGAAGAAAGGATTTCCTAAAATTTTAAGCTCTCCAGATTTAACACCACGTCAAGCAAATGCCAAAATCTCAGGTAACTCAGAGAAGAACAGTGGCAACATCTAGTGGCCGTTGAAGCTATAGGTCTGTACTGCCTGGGAATACCCTTACTCGTATATGACACATACTTGTCCTGCTGTGCTCTTTGCTGGACGTTTCTTCCATCAGGTGTGACTGTTTGGCGGTAGATATCTCAAATTTCAACCTTACTGCTTCCTGGTTTTAACCTACTGAGTCCCAGTTCATCCCTAGCCTGCTGCATAGCTGTTCAGTAATCCTTCGGCTTTGCTTTGGGCCATTAACCTCAGGGTTGGCTCCTCCCTGTTGCAGGTCTGTTTGTCTGGCTCCTTAGAATCATAGAATCACAGAATGTTAGGGGTTGAAGGGACCTTTAGAGATCGAGTCCAACCCCCGTGCCAAAGCAGGATCACACAGGGCATGCCCCACAGGAACACATCCAGGTTGGTTTTGAAAGTCTCCAGAGAAGGAGACTCCACAAGCTCTCTGGGCAACCTGTTCTAGTGCTCCATCACCCTCACAGTGAAGAAGTTTCTCCTCATTTTGATGTGGAACCTTCTATGCTCAAGTTTATATCCATTATTCCTTGTCCTATTACTGGACGCTACAGAAAAGAGATTGGCCCCTTCTATTTGACACCCACCCTTCAGATATTTATAGACATTAATAAGATCCCCATGTCCTTCTGACATGATGTGCTGTGAGAATAAATGACTCGTACTTGAGAGGAGGTTGTAGAGGTTAACAGGGAATTTAACCAGAGCCCTGAACACAACTGTCCTGCAATGTGTCAAACCATCTGGAGTAGCTCATAATCCTACTATGTCAGCTTTATTAAGATAAACAAGATGCAGTCCTAATCTGCAGTGTGTGCATCTGTAGACTTATTTCTCTGGGAGCTGTACTTCTGGTTGGACAGAAGCTCAGGTTTGGCATCAGCAAACATCACTGCCCCTTCGTGCATTTCCTGTCTGCAAATCAGTCAGAAATTTGCTGGGCAGCCCCAGGACCCACCTCTAGACCACTGAATAAGGAATGCCTCCTTGCAATTAATCTGAAAAACATCCACAATCTGATACCTGGACATGTGTTCAGAGTCTTCAATCTAATCCTACAGCTGACCCCAGCATCTCCTGCAGTGCTTAGGAATTGCTGCTATCTGAGAGACATGCATCGGGGAAAGGCAATCTGATAATGCTTGCTCTAAACCAAGAATGATGAACCTCTCAGGATCCAGAAATGGAATAGACTTTAACATGAATTGAGTTAGGGTTAGAGTCAGGATTAGGCTCGGAGCCTGAGGATACAATGGGATATATTTAATGTGCTGACTGATTTGGTTTTCTGATCTCTTGGTTAATATTAAGAGTTGAATCATTCAGTGTGAATTTACATTTGGATTTACCAGAGTCGACAAACTTCCGTGGATACAGATTTCCAAGCAGAGGGTAGGGCTTAGGCTAGAGCAGGCTGAGAGGCAGGGCTGGGACAGGCCGGCTGGGACTGGCCCATAGATTACTTCACCCTGTCAGTGAATGTTTTATAGCCTGTAGTACCAAGTTTTTGCTTGTATGGGGCTTTTTTAATGTATAGGAGGTTTAAGTCCAACTTAAGTGGTTTTTTTTTCTGAAATAACCCATCCTTTTTGTGCTCCTCATATTCTCTTGGCCTTGGTTATTTGTTGGTTGTGCTAAACTGCATGTGCTGTACACACAGCAGCTCCTCCTAGGTGCCAAGCAAAGAAGGTGATAAAATGCCACATGTAAAGTGCATATCACAAGTTTATTCTTCTGCACAAACAAATGGAAAGTGACTGGAAATTGGGAAGAAAAAAAAAGACAAAACAGAAAAGGAAAATAAGTATTTCCATAAACAAAGATGCCAAGTTTATTCTTCTGGGGTCACATCTTCCACCAGACAGAGCCCTGCTGCTGGGCTCCCATTTTCATAGCACTGATGAGTCTCTTCTAGGAAGAAGGTCTGGTAGGGCATGATGGATATTATAGCAGAAGGGGAGCATATTCTTTATGAAGGACAATCTTCACTTGCACTGTGCTCATGTCTGGCGATCAGCGACTCCTCATCACACCAGTCTCTTCCAAGATTCTTCCTCTCAGCTGCTGCAGGGTCTGGACATCATCTCTGGCAAATGTTCCCACATATAGAGAGAAAGCACTGATACTTCTGAAACAAAGATAAACCCCCAGAATTGCCATAGCCGCAATGTGTAACCTGCAGCATGCTGGAGAGGAACGATGATACACAGATTTAAACCACAGCCCACGCAGACATCATCAAATGTTTAACAAGGGGACACTGGGGTTTGGTCTACCACAGCAGCTTATAACTTAGCAGGTGGGAGCTAAAACTTGTCAAACAACTGTTTATGTCTGTGCTTGCTCAACAGCTGAGGAATTGGAAATTTGGAGAGTCTCAAGACAAGCTTATATGGTTCAAAAGTATTCCTTGTAACCTCACCTGTGACCTTTCTAACAGGCCAGCTACAATATTTTCATGAGCAGATGCTAGCAGAGCTGCTTGAAGCCAGCAGTAGTGCAGGTTTCTTCCTTATAGCTTAGCAGATGCATCTCAGTATTACTTCTCATCTCATGCTATGTACAGCCACAGAACTTATTTGGGATATGGCAGAAGCACTGTAGGCCTCATCTGTAACACCCTCTGCTTCTGCAGATCAAGTCCTGCACAGCATAGGCTCCAGAAAAATCAGGAGGGGCTGAAATCCATCAAACATCTTGGCTTTGCTTCTAAACATAGTTTTGAAGCAAGGATGTTAGAAGTGAAATGCAACCTCTGGATTCTTTTCCTTGCTCTGATATTTAGTATTTGTTCTCCAAGTGAACCTAACTTCTTTTCATCTCCTGCCCATTATATTATCAGAAATGATTGACCAAATGTAGTTATTCTGGTCCTGACATCTAACATTTAACAGTGTTTGGCCATCACTCTTGACTTGCATCAGTGTCTCCCAGAAATGTGGAGTAGGACCACTCAAATACTAACCACGTGCATCTCCTTCACATGCTGAGGCCAGACATAGCTTTTTTTTTTTTTCCAGTGGCAAAATTAATTTCCCCAAGACACTTATACCCTGAAAGCACTTAACCTTTAGGGGCCTGAGGGAAAGGGACACAAGAGTTCAGACTTTCTGAGGTTATTTCTTCACTGCAGTATTATCTTGAGTACCCTTTCTCTGGTCCACACAACCCCTCTCTATACCTGAATTCGCTAACGTTTCCAGCCTGGGCTACCTTGTCTGTCTAAGGCTAGCGGCTAAACCCACTAGCCAGTGACAGACAGCACTCCACAAGGAGACTAGAAACAAATCTTTTGGAGCTCTGCTAGTTCCTGAGATCTTTCCTACAGCTTTCCTAGAAAAAAACAGAAGACTCCTCCTTCCACATTTGGGAAGACTCACAAAGACTGAGCTGCTACAGGACATGAATTTTTTTTTTTTTCCAGTAACACTGGCATTGCAATGCAGCACAGGGTGAGTGAGAAAGCAGTCACCTGAGTCAGGTTTTGTAGCATGGCTGCTCCCCTTCACCAGAGCTAAGTGGATTTTTCTGATCTAAATTAATTCTCTGGTGACAGCTTGTTCTAAGATGTCCCCTCTGGGGCTTTCGAGGAACAGATACAATCACCTCATCAGTTCAGGTTGGCTGCTCCTATGTCATACAACCAGGTGCAGCCCCTCTTCTGGCTTAGCCACCCCTTTACTCATAAACTTGAGGCATTCCAAAAGGCTTTCTCTCCATCCTCTCCCATGGTTGACAGTCTTCCATGTGAGGTGTAAGTGCTTGTCCTCCTCCCTCACCAGGATGCTCACTCTATATTCCAGGGGCCACAGGAATGTGTGCTGCAAACACATGCCTCCAGAACAAGCCTAGACAGAGTGTGAAGGATTCAAAGGCAGCATTGTATATTACTTTTCTTTTTCTCTCATTCTCTCACTCCCAGTCTTGTCTGGGACTAGAGCTGCTAGCTAGGTTCTCCATCCCTCTTTGTCTTTGTAAGAGAGTAGACATGTAAAACCCAGGTGCTGACAGAGAAGCACTTTAGAGCCTCCAGAAAAAAAAGTAGAGCCCCCAGCTTTCATGAAAAGAGCTACACATTGCAAGCTCCAGCTGCATGAACAAAGATTGGCTTGGACTTAGCATGAAGCCACACTAAAGCTGCACTGCTCACACACTTCGTATCAGCCCCATTTGTACTCCTTTTTTTAATCCCCAGAACCTACAGTTTTGTGCATCCAAAGTTTGTGCCTAGTACAGTCACAGAAGAGCTTCTGCTTGAAGGAGAGGAGCAAGTCTAATGAGATGGAGACAAGTCTCAAACGGGGCTAGGAGACCCTCATCCTGCCTCCAGTACTCATTCCTCAGGGTCTAGCAAAAGCCCCTTCCCACAGCTGGGGCATCTGATGTATTTGGAAGCCAGTGCTTCAGGAGCAGAGCTTTCTTGGTGTACTTGTGGGATCTCACTGGAAAAGTGGCTGCTGCAAAAGGGGGAGCACAGGCAGAAAAAAACAAACGGTGTGCAAACCAGAGCACAGATGACATGCACACACACATGCACAGTCCCTACTAATATCCTGAATTCTTCCTTGGGAAAGGGAACACTTTCTTCTTTATGCCTTTAGCATAGGGATTAAATCTAAGGCGAGCCTGGGACATTCAAGGAATAACCAGTCCTGTTTCCCCAGCATCACCAGCAGACTGAGCTCTGTATGTGTGTGTGAGTGAAGATCCTCAGGGACTCTCAAAGCACTTTAGTTCTTACCAAATAGACCCCAAGGATACTTAAATCATTTAGTATAAAATTCTACTTGTGACTTTCTGCTTTCCTGTCCTCTACTTCCGTACTGAGAGCATCTGTAAAGGGGCTCATCACAGAGTTTTCGGTGTGTTCTGTCAGGACCCATTTCCAACACAGCCACACTTCTGTCCTAAACTAAACCAGAAAACTTTTGTGTAGATGCATATTCAACCCCCTCTCCTCTGAAAGCCAACTGTACTTTCTCCCACACAATCCTCCTTTGTACTTACAGCATCTGTATCCTGCTGCAGTGGGACTAATGCTGCAGGGCCTTTCTTCTGCCAACCAGCCACTGCCCGAGTTTAGCTCTGGCTTTGTGTATCCTCAGAAATGATACTTCCTTCTGCAATTCCTCCAGCTTTTGAGAGTCCCATCAAGTCCATTCCACAGCCCTCTTTGGCAAGCTGCACCCAGACCTGATAGCCATGTTTAGGACCAGCTAGGATGACTCTCCCTTTTATCCCAGCCCTGGTGACTGGAGGAATGGGCACACATGGCCCTCGTCCTGCACAGGGCACGTTGCCCACGTGTGCATGTGCAGACACCCCCACTCACTCTGCTCTCTCTCCTCCTTTCCCTTGCCTCTCTGGAGGGGAGGCTGGGAGAAGTGCCCAAGGCGAAGTCCCACTTCTTTCACTCCCTGCTGAGTGTTGCTGTGTGTGCATGTACAGCTGTGTGTGTGCATGTACAGCTGTGTGTGTGCATGTACAAGTGTGTGTGTGTGCATGTACAGGCGGGTGTGTGTGCATGTACAGCTGTGTGTGTGCATGTACAAGTGTGTGTGTGTGCATGTACAGGCGGGTGTGTGTGCATG
>JANHFX010022466.1:0-27097 GCA_027560015.1 Chloroceryle amazona | reverse complement strand
GCTGCTCTCCAGCCACTCCGTGCCCAGCCTGTAGCGCTGCATGGGGTTGTTGTGGCCAAAGTGCAGGACCCGGCACTCGGCCTTGTTGAACTTCATTCCATTGGAATAGCTGCCTGCCCTGTTTCTCTGAGAGGCCCTGCTTTCATCAGCTTTCAGTTCCTTATTCTGGGTCAGAAGTTTCTGTAGCACTTGTTTTAAACAGCATCACTTGCCTGAGAGCAGCTAGGGCTGACAAAGGATTGCCCAAGGCATGCAGACCTGGTGAAGCATATCCACGTTACAAGGCACAGGCCTCTCTGGTTGGTTGCTCCTGGTCCAGCTGATAGGCACAACTGTCCAGCAGGACCTGAGCTCTGCACATCCGATGGGACATATTCGGTCATATCCGTGTGCTGAGGACGGAGCAAACTCAGCTGACTTCTGCCTTGGTGGAAGGTATGTTAGTAACGGGGTGTCACGGGCACGGCAGGGCGTGAAGCTCTGAGAACTAAGAAATTGGCCGTGGCTCCTACCAATTGTTGTTACCACAGTGAGTTCAGTTCACATTTACTCAAGAAGAATGATGGCTTATCTTAAATATTTAAATTTTGATTGTGTATGAAATGAGGGTGAGAAAAAAAACAAAATGAAGTTGGGATTTAATAGCCGTTTTTGCAGCTTTTGAGGCATTTGTGAACACTTTCTGGATGATGGATAGTTCTGCAAATATGACTTTCCCAAGAAAATCAGTCCATTTTGCAGCTGTAATGAATCGTGATATATAGTAGTCCAAACACTGCTTGCCAGCCAGCTACCTTAAGACAAGATGCTAAGGGAATATTTTTCTTGATTAGATAATGGGCTGGTTGAAATTCCTTCAGCTTTACTGAAACAGAAGTTAGCAATTTCAGACATATCAGATGATGCATCAATTTTCTGTAAACAGAAGACTGTGCAACCCACTTTATTGAAAAGCCCTTTATACTGTGCTAGATTTAATCTCTCAATTTGAGAAGCAGCCCCATGAAATAAGATGTTTGCATGCAAAATCTCCCAGATTTCCAATGGAAATATAAAACAAAGAAGAGCATGTTCCCTTGGGGACTGCACCTATCTTGGATTAGATTTTCTCTGATGTTTTTGCATCATATTACCAATTGCTTCAGGGAAGTGAAACAGCAGTTTTCTTTCTTGAGAACAAAGGCTTGCAGAGTTAAAAAAAATGTTAATATATTTAAAGCACTTTTGCCCACTGTTCTTTCTATTACTCTGAGAATTCTGGAGAAAAAAGGTATCTTATTGTATTATTTTGTCATCTATGTTCATGACATTTGCATTTAAGACTACAGCCTGAGAATTCTGTAAAGGAAAATTATTTCTAAATAAGTACTTTCTGTTTCCAATGCAAGATGATTTTTTTACTACTAGTAGAACTCTGATAATGCAGAGATGGCTCCATAATCCACCAGAATCATTAAAGCAGTAGGTTTGGTTTGGTTTGGTTTTTAAATTCAGTGGATTTTGGAAAGGATTCACTGGCCACCCATACAATGTATATAAACTTTGTATAAAGTTTTGGAGACCTTAGAGCAGAATTATGCTCCCTGTCCTAGATCTCAGTTCTGACATCTTCCCTTCCTTGCCTGAGTAGTTTTCCCATTGTTAGCTATAGCTGGTATCAAACCAGTTGAAAGAACACTCAGTGCTATAGGTTTTGCTCATATGGTTTGTCCCACAGAATGCAATCTGCAGGCATCATGGCAGGGAGCAGCATTAGGGACATTCAGTAGTTCTGCTCCTGTTTGCTTCAAGGGAAGCATTTTGCTTTTGCTTTGCTTAATCAATGTAGCAGGTAGTTATTATGAAATTAATTAATAATTTTAAAATCCTCATGTATTGATAAATAATTTAAGAAAGCGGGCTTTGCCTTTTCTGTTTGGATAATGCAAATTAATAAAACTCTTTACTGAGAGGTAATTGCTTTTCCCACAAATAACAATGATCTAGAGATGTTACATACACACTTCAGATAGAAAGACTCACTTTGGTGTTCACAGCACTCGGTGGTTTCCTGAGCGTGCTTTAATCCCATCAAGTGTTAAAATGCTTTCAGATAAAGGCTTTAAAAAGGTATTTTTAACAGATCATTCCTTCATCTCAATAACAGATTATCAAGAGGTGCCATGATTTAAAAATAGATTAAATAAACCCTATGAAATTAGAGAGTCTGGGAATTTATATTTGGCCTTTTTAGGATACTTAGTGAAACAGGGTACATGCAATGATTTGGAAAAGTGTCAGAAGGAAAACCAATAAACAACTTTTCTGTAGGAAGCTCATCTGATGTAGAACTTCTGGCCTCAGAATGGTAAGAAAGCAAAGCAATGAACAATTTTGGGGAAAACAAAATAAAAATTGGTCATTTGAATGGCAAGAGTTTCTGGATTCCTGATCAAGGATATTTAAAGTGAAAACAAAAGTGTATACCTACAATTCAGCTGGTCATAAACAAACAGCCAATTCTTAGATCTGAGTAAACACCCCCAACAATGAGATTAGTCTGCAGGCAACCTCGGAAGCATCACATTTTTTCATCTGTCCCAGAAAACACCAAATTAATCTGTATACTATACTAGTATACTAGCTCTAAAAAAACAATAAATGTGGTGGCTTTACATTTTGACAGGTCAACACTGACTGAAAACATTTCATATCTTTTCAAGTTATTCTGAATCAAGGTAACTAGATTGTAAACACACCTCTAGTAACCCCTCTGAAAAGATGATATGAAATACCTTCCAGGAAGTCATATGGAATCTCCTTCATTTTTTAAAAAAGGCTCAGCAAAGGGCAGAGCTGGAATAAATCTTACATCTAAGCATGAAAGAGATAATTTGGGAACACAAAGGAGTCAGAAACTGAAGCATAATAGACTTGAAGGTAGCTCTTAGGTGTGCATGGTGGAAAGTTATTGATGATGATGCAGCTACATGTTTTTTTCTCTTCAAATTTTACTCACCCGCTGTTAAGTTACAGTCACCAAGATTGTTCTTGAGGCATGCCAGTGCTATCATTACCACTCCCAGTTCACAGAATAACTCAGAGAACAGAATGGAGCAGGAGGGGGAAGCAAATACCCACTTCCTTACTCTTAAATTCTTTGCTAAGATGTCACTTCAGATGTGTCACCTCATTTGCAGTATAACAGGAGCATCACCTGTTCACTGTCTAGGTTGTTCCATTCTGCCTTATGAATCCATAAATTGCAATCAGAAAACAGATTTATTGAACAGTTAAATTAATTCACTTAACCAGCAGGTTGTGTAAGAAAAATATGCAGACAGCACTCAGTAAGACAATGCACTAGAACCAAGCCACAACACCATGGGTAAAGCAGTAAAAGCACTGATTCTAGTGCCTGAACATGAGGAGATTTAAATTTCACAAGGTCAAGGAATGCAGTCGAGCCTACTCCAAAAAGTAAGTGACATAACGGAAAAGAACTGATTAGAACTTTCCCTGTTTGTGTTGCTGGGGAAAAAAGACATGTTCTTAGATCTCCAGACCTGGAGAGAAGTGCTGGAAGTCTGTCAATCAATAAATGAGATAATCTTCTGGTAAGTTGCTCAAATATCTACAACCCATGTAGATTAATTATTTCAGTGAAACTTCTGTTGCTGCAAAGTAAATCAAGGAACAAGGAACAGAATTATATTTCATGTCTGACATATAAAAGGTAACACCACTAGTAATGACTGCAAAGGCACCAAAAATTTTTGTACAAAGCAATATATAAATGTAGCCATCCTATTGCTGTGCAGACATTCCTAGGTTTATATCCAGTAAGTTCCTGCAAGTAGACAGTAATAAAGATCTTTGCAGCATTTTCCCAAATGGTTAACATGAAACTCTACCTGCTCCTTAAAAAATCCTTTTGAAGAACATCTAAAGTTCAATTTAAGAGCAGCATAGTTCTGCTCAGCATTAATTGCCCTTCAGTTCCCCAGAAATGGCTTTATGTTTCAAAGTCCGTATGTAAAAAATGTGTGGATGGCTGTGAAATTGGTCCATGTGTGTTTGTATCTGATAAATATATGATTAACTGATACATATTTATTATAACAAACTCTGTATATAATACAACACCGCTACCTGTATCTAACACAATACCCAAAAAACTATGCAGAAAGAACTGGAGTCTTCATTTTGACATTCCTAACGTTATACCCATGAGAGGAGTTCGCTTTAGTTTACCTGGGGCCTCAGTTTTGCACTATGGGTCCTTATTCCCTTCACAGTCCATGGAGAAAAATACATATTTGTAGTACACCCTTCTTCAGGTAGACACCTTACATGGATCTGGTGAATTCCCTCCTTGGAAGAGCTTGCCTCTCACTAAGTTATCTAAGAGAGTCCAGACAAGGACACCAGAAGTGCTACCAGCACATGGTGAACACCTAAGTAGGATGTGATGAAGTCCGCACTGGGGTCATGTTACTAGAGATCTGATCTTCCACAAAATTAAAAAAAAACAAAAAACAAACCAACCAAAAAAACCAAACAACGGAACAGAACTGGGCATTAAATATTCAAACCTGTATAAAGTTAAGTCCTCTTGAAACTCAGTGTCCCAAGTTAGTGATTGATTGGATTGATTGTTTTTTTAGCCCAGTCCTCATTTTATCATCTGTTAAATGGAGATAACAGTACCTATTCTACCTATCAAGAGCAGATAGTACTGTTGCATCTCATACTTCAAATATCAGTCTCAACATCTGTAAAACAATGTATGTGTTTCAAGACCAGGTTGGAAGGAGCTTTGAGTGGGAGGTGTCCCTGCCCGTGGCAGGGAGGTTGGAACTAGACGATCTGTAAGGTCCCTTCCAACCCGAACCATTCTATGATCCTATGAAATATCCACTGAAGTCATGTTCTCATAACAGCCCACAAGTGAGCCTATAACAATTCTGTACCCACTGCAGGGGCTGATGATATGTATTAAATAAGGCCTGAGGCTCCATCTCACATAGGGGAATAAAAATAAATAATGGATGCTTCTTTGAATTGTAAGGCATCACAGAGGAGTGATGCTATCAGAAGACTAGAATAACAGGCAGGCAACTCACCTCTTAAACATCAGTATTAAATATAGTGCACTGCACATAAAATCACATATATGTACATATACCCATTTACATGCGTTTTCTGTCTTCTACACTATGTCATGGTTTTTACAATGCAGATGAAGTAGGAATAGCTTGAGAGGAATTATATCTAAGACAGTTCTTGGCTGAACATGATTGCTCAAGAAAATAGAGAAAAAAAGGTCTATTTGTCTAGCCTCTCATCCTCATGATTTTTTTAAAAGACAGCTAATTGCTGCTGAGAACAAAATACCACCAGTATTCATCCCTCTAAGAATGGCGTGGAGAGAGGACATCAGAACACATCTCGCTAGGTTTCAGGTTTTCAGCAGTGGTATGGAGATGTACTACCCAGTTGTGGGGTATTTATCTACATCACCCAGCACATTCCTCTGCTGTAGGACACAGCAAATATACATACAGAAATGGCATGTCTCTCTGCCTTAGAATAAGGAAAACACAGCAAGCCAGAGCAAAAATCCAGACTGATATGATCAAAATTTTCATATGTGCTGGTATGTACTCTCTCCTTCCCTTCGCTTCTCCCCGTGTCATCCTCTCTTAAGTTCAAGGCATGTTTAACTCTTGGGCATCCTTATCTTAGGCCCATTGGAACAAGGAGGTTTTACTGTAGCTGAATTTCATCTCTGCTGTGAGGAGCGCAATTCTCACTTCAAACTCCACATGACCCTCTGCAGTGCATATCATCAGGCCTCACTAGGTTATCTGCTGCTCCTCTGGGCTGCTTTTCCCTTTGCATCATATACTATAAGATAAAAATGAATGACACGTGTTAAAAGAGCATGCAGCTAAGTTGAAGGGACACACATGTATGAGATCATGTAGGATTTTTGAAAGGATGACCGAAAGAGAACTCTTTTCAAGCATCTGGTTGCTATGATAAAAAGCAAGTTCTCCCTATCCATTTGCTGTAGATATGATCTCATTTCAGGTGGTTTAAGAAATCATCACTAAAATGTAATTAGGTTAGAAAAATATGCACACTCGAACCTAGAGGTTATGGAAGCACAGCTTGGGTTTCTGGTGAAGTAAAGCTGGAAAATTCAGAGGCAATATCACATTCCTCATCTGGTGATGTGGACATGTCCTAAGATGCAGCAGTGCCGGAAAGGCAACATGGAACTTGAGTAGCTGTATGCACCCAGGCACTGCAGCCCTGCTTGCTAACTATCATTACGTGTTCTTCAGGGACACCTCTCTCATGTCCGTTCTATCCACGTATATTTTCTAACTCACTCACAACTTTCCCAAAGTCAACTGAAACCAAGAATCACAGTGACATTAACAGGACTTCTCTCAAAGGACAATAACCAAAAAATCAGAGACTTACAGAGGTGACCTCTGGTTTTGGCCACCAACTCCTACTGCCTTCCCTGGGACTTCAGGGTACGGGAACAACTACTTTTTTCAAGGCTGAGCATCTTGAAAAGCAAGGTACTTCAGTTTATACCTCAAAACACAGAAGGTGCTAACAGCAATATTTCCACTGGGGTGGGTGACTCCTTTCTAAGGAGTGGAAGCTGTGCTTAGATAGCTGCCTATACACATGTGGTAAGAGACCACATATTGCTGGGCTTCTTTCAGCAGCTGTTCATCTCCTTGAAGGTCCCAGCAGAAAAGTGTGACAGAAATACCCTATCCATCTTCTGTTTAGGACTACATTATTCTAGGACATTAGAAAAACCTTAGATATAATGAAACTAAGAAAAATGATCTGGAATATTAAGATCACAATGTGTACAACCTTGCACAAGTACACTTGCTAAGGTGACCTGAGTCTAACCACCAAAATTCCAATGCTGATGGGTGCAATCACTGATACAGAAGGATTTTGCAAATTAAAAGCACTGTAGAATGCACAGAAAGAAAATTTTGGTTGCTTTTAAAAAACACATAGAAGTAGCACACCAAGGCTTTTTCTGAGTTTGTCTTCTAACGCTCATGCTGGCAAGCAATGGAACACACAAAGCTGAATGTTGTGTTGTGCAAGAAAGGTTCTCACAGGCATTGTTCAATAGTCTGCCAGGTATTTCCCATCTGAAAAAAAATTGTAACTGTCCATACCTTAGGATATGTGTGTTTTATATATATGTCAAAAAACCACTCAGCCTTGCCATAATTAGGCTTTCTCTACATTATGAAAAACCCCTATGTTGATTTGTAGTCGCCTCTAGTAGTGTGACTTGTAGAAAAGAGATACGAAGCACTGGATCCTTAATTTAGCCAAATGTAAAATGTAAGCACACTTGCCCTTCAAAGAAATGAAGTTTTCAGCTGCATAAGCTATGATCATCTACAATGAACAGATCCTGTTGCATCTGGAAAAAGATTAATTCTCTGACACAGCACCCTGAATTTCTGTTGAACTTAAAACCATTTAAAGATTCTTTCTAGCATAAACTTGAGATTGGTATATGAGTACTGTGGATTACTGTGTAAAGTCCCAGCTGGAACAAGTATCCAAAGGTATTGTTAACTGACTTGCACAGGAAGAAAAGGAGAACCTGGTAAAATACTTCATTTATAAAATAAGAGCTAAATTCTTGTCTCTACCAGTGACCAGCCCTGAATTCAATACAGTCACACAGGTATAACTGAAAAGAGAATTTGGCCATTTGTAGAAACAAGAACCCTAGGGAGATTCTATTTGATTTAATATTTCTTAGCAAGATGCAAAGTAAAGAAATACAGGGGTTTTTTTTAATAACAACAGATATTATTGCCTTTGACTTTAAAGCAAAAAAATGTAAGAAACAAGAAAAAGAGCAGAGCTTGCATATAAAATCTGAATGAAAGTAGCTGCTCTCCCTTTTTAATAATTTATGCGATTGCATCTTAGACTTTTAAAGTTATCCACTTGATTAGACAGAAAAAAGATAGGAGGAAAACTATCAACAAAGGATCAAAGCAGTCAAAATTAAAAAGACTTTTCCATCCTCTCTCCTACTTAAGAGTCATATGATCCTACAGGTATAAAACAACATAATTCCATTGAGATGAAACAATCTGGACCGGTTTCTTTTAAATGGGCAATAATGTGAAGCATGATGCAGGCAGTAGCAATAGATGTCATTGCAGGGGTGTTTTTTAGATACCTAATGTATAGCCAGTTAGTCATCAGTGAAGTAGTTTAAACAGCATGTGACTAGGCTCAGGTTTTCTTGATCAATATATAAATAAACCCTATGCAAACCATAGGAGGTACTAAGAACTGAGACTAAAGGAAAAATCAAAGTTCTTGTTTTCTCTTCGATATATATTTTGGTGGGTTTCTTCAAAGGGTGCTACTGTCAAAGAGTGCACCTCAGAGGAATCTGTTGTTATTTCTAGCACCATTCAACTGCCAGTGGCTGTGCTTCCGGTCCCAGAGATAATTTTTAAGTTATGCAGTAGCTTGCTTATTGATTCTCCCCACTATGAAGATAGGTTTCTTAAATGTTAGTCTTGTATGACAGTCTTATTCAATTAAAATAGGTTCTGAAGTATACATGCACATGCACACCCCTACTGACAATGCTACATACCCGCATGTGTCAGCGTGAAACACACCCGGGCACACATGAAAGTCTGCAGATACTGATACCAGGTCTGAATTTGTACAGGATTTTCACCCATGAGAAAGCCACTCATGTTGCAGCTGAAAAATCTCAGTATTTTCCACAGTGACGTAGAGTTTCCAAGTGTAAGATGATACCACAGATACTACAGACTACTTGGCATGGGAAAAATTTGGGCTTTCCCTGGTACCGAACAAAATATTTCAGGAAATGCACAGAAAGGCAGAAGCATAGTCACGGAATATTTAATTGTCCATTCAGTTCTTATTTAGTTGTTTTAAATCTGATATTAATTTAGCGATTATTTCAGGTATTTTACTCCTCAGTTCACTAGCCAAAATTAACATCCTTGTGGGCCAATACTCCAGCCACCCCCGTGCCTACAGAAAGCATCACCTCATCCAGATGTTCGCTGCCAAGAGCAGGCATAATATATGTGGAACAGGGGTACATGTTGCATTTACCTTAATTTATAATTAGTCTTCTGGATGACAGTGACCATATCTCAAACATTAATAGCCTCTATTGTATGATCACCAGTATCAATCACAGCTGTTCCATAATGAATCTCATAAAAATATTCAATCAGTGATGGAGAGGGCCTTTGAGATCCACAGAATGAGTTTCACATGTTTGCAGAGTTCTCTGAGGTAGGCTGCAGCTCACACAAGGGAAACTCTACCAGGTGTTTGCAGTTTCATGCCTGCTACATAAGTAATGTAACCCATAAAAAAGATTTTTTTCTTCCCCTCCCTCAGAGTAACTCAGCCAGGGCAAGCAGAACAAGTAAGAAGATAAAGAAGCACTCTTGGCAACAGAAATTTTGACCAATAGGGGTGAAATCCACCTTAGTGTTATAGCATTCAATAGAGAAAGTCTAAAAGATGTCTGGTTTGTTTTGTTTTTTTCTGTGGAGGAAGGCTTGAGGTATTTTAGAGGTATCAGAATGCATGAATATAGAATCTGAATGCTGAAAAACATAATATGTCCAACTTTGTGACTGCAATACTCAGTCTTTTCCCAGGTTTTGTAGACTGTTTTCTCTCCAGTCTTGCAGACAACATCTTAAATGTAAATAAATACGTCTAAACTTCCATCCTGCTGGCCTTGGTGTCTCAAGCTATGCATCATATTATTTTCTCCTTAAATGCTTCCCTTTACTGAAATGCATTATACAAAACCTCACATACTTTAGCTATACCATTGGGACAAATGTCTTTGGTTTGAAGACAGCAGTGCCGGTATGTGTTGGTCCTCTATACTACTACACAGTGGGTAAATGGCTTTTAATGCACAGCAGGGCAAGGGTCCAGAAGGTTTCAGAGTTTTTTCAACGTTTCCCTCCAGAAATTGGGACTATGTCCACGTTGTAGCCCCATGCTCTGACCCCATGTTGCAAATTGCTTTCAGGCCACGTACCATCATACTTTTCCTTTATGCAAGTCTTCTTTTCCCTAAATGCTATTTTTCCTGTGATTGTTCCATGGCTCTGACAAGGAATGTTACCCCTTTGCGTCAGTGTATTTGTATTAGCGTAGGTGTAGGATCCATTCCATCTGTGCTTACAGACATGACAACCAGCAAAACTTACATGCCAGTTATCTCATTCCTTGTATCTGCAAAACGAGGCCATTACACAGCAGCTCTTTCTCATGTGAAAGCTGCTTGTGAGTAGTTGTCCCATTACTCACAAGGGTGAAAAAAACAAAATGAACAAAAACCAGCAGGGCCAAGCCCTGAGAGGGAAATCCCATGAGAGAAAACTGTCTTGTTAAAGTTTCCATTGTCAAACCGAGGCACCTCATGAGCAGCTTTCTGTGGTAATTGAAAGTATCTTATTCCAGAGACAGGTGAGGATGTAAAATTAGAATGGATTAGGATGGGGAGAAAAGTTAGCCTATATTTTTTGAGCCTCAAAAGCACTTCTGGGCAGTGGACACCTTTGTTGCCTCCAAATGTGCACATCCCGAGATAAAAAGGCTTTGGCAAAGCGGCCATGGCAGAGTACAGTCGGGGCGTCAGTCAGATGCTCCTCTTTGATTCCCTGCCCAGTTCCAGTTAGCCTCCAGCAGTCTGAGGCCAAGGGACATCCATAATTTGTGGCAGCTGAACACAGTGATCAAGGCACCATATGGCAGCTGGGAGAAGCCAAGTCAGGCCATTGCCTTCTCCTGCCCTGGGATACCCTTTGCAGTGGTGGGAGGGAAACTATGGTCCCACAGGGTTGCCTCCCAAGCCCTGTGTAGCTCCAGCCCTGGGTCCTGCAAGGTGTCTGAATTGGACTGAGAAGGGCTTGGCACTAATATCCCTCCACATGTCTCTCCAGGCACACTCTCCAATATCCAGAGAATCTACAAACCCAGACTCCTCTGGAGAAATCTCCCATGGAGCTAAATGCACTTACAAATTACAGCGAAAGCAAGACCTCTGAACCAAGCCCATCATTTCTGTGCCACCGTGATAGCAGCCACTGGGACACCCTTGCATGGTGTGCCTTGGGTGACAGCAGCTCCCAAGGGTCACAGCCTGGACAAAGCACCATAGATTTAGGAGCTAAAGGCTGCAAAGGTGTATAGGTTCAGTAAAACTGAAATCTGGGCCAAGCCTGGTTGGTAAAAGTTTCTTCTGGGTACAGCACTAACGTCTTAGCAGCATCTTAGGTTTTCCATATCTTTGTGCTAAAAGTCAAATAATATTTATGTGTATACACTTACAACTTATGTGTCAATCTTCTTAAAAGACATTAATGTAACGTTTTCATAGATGATCCAGTAAGAACACTAAAACTATAAGTGACAGGGCACAATAAATCACAATATGACACTCTGAACACCCTTTAGGCTCTTTTGGTTGTGTTGCAGGATCCAGAGTTGTGTGGGTTTAAAAAAAAAAAAAAAAGTATCCACATGTAACCTAAAAAAACAGCAGTAAAAGAAAAAGTCCAAATCTTACATGTGAAAACAGGTTTTCCTATAGTTTAGTCTAAAAAAACCAAGTCAGTCTACCTTTCTAACAGGGCCAGACACAAAACCAACTTTATTTGTTGCTTCAGACATATTCAGCAACGTTCCAGATTAGCTTTAACTGTTATGTAATGCAAGTTTCAAAAACCATTACCACTTTCGTAAACCTCCAACTGAATAGTGCATTTGTGTATTTCATGGATACAGAACCCAAGAAATAGAAGTCTAAAAATTTCTTCTATTCAATGACTGTATTAGAACATGTGTCTTCTTGTCAGGAGGTTATAAATTAGATGCTCAGACTGTACACAGAACTCAACAACTGTTTTCACCCATTTCTTGCCTTCATCCTTGAAGGTCATTTGGATCATAAGCACGATGAGCCAAATCATCTTTTTTTCTAAAATTGTTCAGCTCACTCCTTTTAGGAGTTCATTAGTGTTTAAAATGTAATTAATTTTTTGGAACTTTAAATGAGCAAAATTTATCGGATCTACTATGGCTCACCCTCTGATACACATAGGTTTTGCCAAGTGAAAAAATCTACTATCAGGTATCAGTGAGTCTGTGTGACTTGCACTCAAAGAGAGAAACCCCTTAGTTCATCAGGTTTACACTTGCACTTTTGGTCTCAATTGAGAAGCTAACTCTCCCTCAGAAGATCTTGCCGGCTTCTGGAAGATTTCCCTTGCAGTGGTTTTGCCCAAGGCTCCTTACAGGCAGGGAAAGTTTTCCTGGTAGCTTCAAGATCTTCTGCTGCAGACCTTTGCTTTTTACAGAGCCTGGCACTCATTCTGGATAAAATGTGTGACAATGTGAAATAGAAAATACATTTGGTCCCAGAGATATTATGCCACTGAAAAGCAGCTGAATCCTTTCCTTTACTAAGTTGTCAGTCAGTCCATATGTTGCAGTTTGAAGCTGCAAGAGCAGCTGATAAGTCTGTAGCTGCAGTGACATGAAACTTTGGATATTACTCAGCACTAAGAGCTACACAAACAAAAGTTGAGAGCAGTGGTGATCACCATACCCAGCTCCAAAATCTGCCACAGTAATTAAACCTTACTTCACTCCTCTCTCCTGGCTAGAACCACAAACCCATCAGTTAAGCATGGGGCTACTGGGCCCCCCTCTTGCACCCTACCCCTCCCCAAGGGGACAAGGAGAGGCTGTGACTGTCCAGCACTAGGAAAGGGGTGGTGGGATCAGGGAAAAAAATTCGGTAGCAAAACAATGTGGGGCAAGGATGGGCTTGCCTTGGTAGTACAATGAAAGACTTACCATCTATTATTGTAATGAGATTTTGCTGACAGATTAGTTTGGTGCTGTTGAACCTCAGGCGCTCTCTGCCTCTCCGTGTCTCCCCTGGTTTTTACTGTGCTTTTTCTCAAGGTTTCCCTTTCAGGGTGCAAGGGGAGGATGTGGCAGAGGCCCAGGAGGAAGGCAGCCTGCTACATCCACCCTTTGTTAGCAGGAATGTCATCAGAGGATGATTTAGGTGCAGGAACCTGAGGATCTGGCAGGACTCAGCTGCAGTGATTAGTTGTGCATGGGGTACATTGAGATTGTAACAGAGAAGTCACCTAGGTCCTACTGAGTACCAGTGCTAGGACAGATAAAGAGGAGAGCCGTTCCTCTTTAGGAACTTTGCTGAATTATACCAGCCAATATGCTGTCCATCGGGAAGAATACACCCCATGAACAGGGTCAGATGCTGTGTGATTTGTATCAGTGCAAACTAGAGCCATGTAATGGCAACCAAATAGCAGTACTTTGAAATTGTAGTGGTGGACCTTATGGCAGGATAAGACCTACAGGTCCAAAAAGGGCAGAAAGGGGGAAAATATGCACAGAGTGGTATGTGATGGCAGAATGGAGTGTTTCTGAACAAAAAGAGATAATGAGAGGATGCACTGCACCAGGATAATGTGTTGGCAACTTCTGAAGTAGAGAGTGGAAATGGTTAAGTTATTTTAGTGCTCTTTCTGGTCTCTTTGAGTATCATGAATATTATAATCAAGAGATTGATAATTCGGATATCTTAGCAGAACAGAAATACACAGTCCCCAAAAAGTGTTAGATTGTATCAGCGTGGAAATCCCACTAACGGGAAATTTCAAAGATCTCCAGACAGATCCTTAACTGCTTCTGTGGCAGTTACGGTGCTCCCTTCTTCAAGATTACGTTCTGTTATTTAATTTAAAAAAATATCTCTGCTAATAATTAACAGACACTTGTATCTGAGAAAACAATCTCACTTGCTTGTTAGGTAGGAAGAGATCAAAACTTTGCACAGTGACAATCCCAGGGGACAAAGGGTGGCAGCTCCACCGCTCCGCAGTGTCTCATCAAGCTAATTCACAGTGTCATGGGCAGCAGAAACCCACAGGTGCTAAATACAACCTCCACTGGGTGCTTTGTGACTGAACCTGTCCTCGACAGATTTTCCTGAACAACCTCACAGAGGAAACCCAGTATTTAAAATGACTGCTGTTTAACTAAACCAAGCAATTAACAAAACAACCCACTCACTAATCAAACTAACCAAAAGCAAAGATAGCATTAGGCTCCCTGCATGTCTTACAATAGCAAATTTCCTGCGCTGCCCGAGGGGGATTTCTTCTCATTGTTGTGAAAGGTAACAGATGCAGGAAGATTTTCAGCATTTCATCCATAAGCATTAACAATTACACCGCTACTGAAAAAGAATATAGAGAGAGGGGGAAAAAAAAGCGAAGCAAGTCCTCAAAATAGACATTTTTTCCAAGCCACAAATGGCAGGTCAGCTTTCCTTCTAATAAGCATTCTGAGTTGAATTGCCAACGCTGCTGTTGCAAATTTCTGCCAAATTTCTTCTGAAAATTTTACTCAATTTTTAGTCTACCAAAATCCTATTCACTTCAGTTGGAGTTTTATTGGCATTGGAAGTGAATGAAAAACCTGAGCAAGGACTTTGGAATGTGGTTAAGATATTATATGTCTTTGCATGTGTGTTTATTCATTTTCAAACACTATTTGTACCCTTTGGAAGCAAGAGAAGAGAAAAAGAAAAGAAAAAAAAAAAGAGGGAATGTACTATAGGTTAGTTTAACAAAACAACAATGATTTGCATTGCTGCTGACAACTATCTTCACTCTCTGGTGCTGAGAAGTGCCAGATGGTAAATTTGGAACAGTTAGCAGCAGAAAATGCAACCATCCCAGGTTCAGGGAGTCTCTGAAAGGAGGATTTGGAAACTGGAGCTCCACATGAGGATACAATCCAGAAACAGTTGAAGAGGTGGCTGCAGGTAGTGTGCAGTGCATTAAGAGTGCTTTAAGGTCTCTGTTCTATTATTTGTCTCCATTCAGCTTCTGAAAGGAAGGAGGAAAAACCTCTTCTGAGTGCATATAAATATAAAGGGGATTTCGAAGAAGACACTGACAACACAGAAATCAGCTTAATAAATAGGAACGTGTATCACTGCAAGAAGGAACCTGGAGCAGAGTTCAAATTCAGTGTTTGCGGGACAGACTCAGTAAATATTTTGGTTATACTATGCCAAAACAAGCACTTCCCACCGACTGGTGCTTTCTGCCAGGATTTCGCACCTACATATTTTAATGGGAAGGAGTGGTCACACATCTGGCCAGCCAGATCTGGGTTTGAGTGACCAGCTGGGACAGCTACATCAAGGAGGTAACCTATAAAACTGGCCTGAGATTCAAGATTCTTGTTTTTTTTCTCTCAACAGATTTGACATGAATAGAAGACAAAAGCGATGGTGTGTGGTATTCATGTCCTGCAACTTTGGATATCTAGCTAGTTAGCCAGAAGCCCTCTATTCCCCCTAACACTGAGAGGCAGACACATGAACTGGGGAAGTCACTTCATCTTAAGATGTGTGTCTAACACACCAGGTATATCCCACCTTTATTGTACAAGTTTTTCTTGACTACACTGTGTGTCTGCACACCTAGCCTTTGGGTGACATTTGAGTGCCTAAAGAGACACATCACATCATTGTAAGCACCCTAAGTTGTCCCACTTGGCCTTGTACTGCCTCTCCTGGAAGGGCACAAGTCTCTTGTAGATCATCTGCTTCGGCTCTGTCTTTTAAAGAAGGATTTTCACTATGTTTGCCAGTCCTGTCCAAATGTCCTTAATACCTCTGGGCACATCTACAGTGGTGCAAGGCATGCACTTGGTGGGGGGGCAACTACCAGGTAAAAACAAGACCATTTTGTGTTATCAAAAAAGTTTTGCATTAGAAGACAGACAGAAAGACAACATATCAGCGCAAAGGTCCATTGAGCTCACTATGCTTTTTCCAGCTGTGGTAGTTAGATGGATGCTTAAAGATAAGAAAGAACAAGACAGGCATGTATGAAACTTGCCATTAGTCATCTCTCATTCTCCAACTATTTTCATTTTGCGAGTTCTTGATTAAGATGTGGTGCCTGTGGATTTAATAATCCTCACTGGGTTTCTCTTCCAAGAACATGTTCAGTCCGCTCTTGAACTCAAAATGACTTCTGCCAAAAACAGAAGCAAAAAGAGATAAAGATCCTGCCTTCCCCTACCACCTAGAAGTACAGAAATGTATCAAAAAATAGAGAAAGTCCTCAAAGACCATGTGATCATCGCTGGCTTAGTAAAAGATAAATAGAGTGACAGAGCAGAAATAACTTCAAAGTATTTTCTGCTAAAAATGGTGTTGGGAAGGGTTACAGGTAAGGCTCGTAAACATCCATGGATTCTCAAATGATCCATCCCATGAAGACTATATTAGTTCTTGGTCTGGAAAATACTAGCCTTTTTCAAGTTATGAAGAACTATAAATAATTATGTTAAGATCTTTTTATATCCACATTAAGCAATGAAAATAGGTTATTGCACTATAGCTGGAAAATCAGATTCTTTAAACACGCTGCATGCCTCCTTGATAGTCCTTCAGTAAAAAACACACCTTTGATGTAATTTTTCATTATCAATTTTTACAGTAGTACAATCTGCTTATCTTAATTTCTCCTGTTGATCCCAAATTTCAAATGCATTCTTCCAAACCTCATCCATAACTGTAAGATTTACAGTTGTATTTACACTTTATTGTTTCATAGGTTCATCTATCAAATAAATTTTGATTTGAAAATATGAGGGGGAAATATCTTTTGCCAAGTATAAAATTTATTTGTAAAAATGGTGCTGAGATAGGCAATGATATTGATATGGAAATCCCACGCGGCAAGTACATTTCAACAAAGGCTAGGAGAACATCTTGGTATCATAAGGCAAAATATATTGTAGGAATGGTGATTATTTCAAAACCGTATGTAATAAACTCAGGAAATTCATAATGAATATGGGAACAGGCTACAAAAAAGTTCAGAGAGAGAGAAATCAAACAACCTGATAATGATCTCAGGGCACAATGATTTTGCCTATTTTTTCTTCTTTCTGTTGCCACTAAAGGGGAGAATTCAAATTGTCAGGGACATAACTAATTACAAGAGAAGATGGTAAATTAATTACTTGGACAAAAAAAAAAGGTCAAATTGGAGTCCCGCTAAGTAACAATACTTAGCGATTCCCTTATGATACAGCTGAAGATGCAAGACGCCTGGAGTAAATTGCAGCACTTCTCCGGAGGCTGCTCCTGTTCCTAATACTAGAAACTTTACTTCAGTTATCTGGCCAGACTTCGAAGTCATTAACAGTTGTGCAAAGCCAAAATAACTCCTCTGGCCCTTCTACACATACTCTTTGAACTCCAGGGGTGTAACAATGTGCCCAGGGACCTTTCACAGGATAAGGTTTTGGCTCTCTGGTGTTCAGGACATCAGAAGATACTGAACAGGATAGCAGTAGGAACTGAAAAGACTTTGGTAGATGTTTCAATAAGTTTACTGAGTTCAGGAGTGGTCTCTGAGGAAAAAGGATGACTAATACATAATGTCATAACTTTAAAAGTGAACCTATAGAGACATAGTAGGAAACTACACACTAGTCAGTTTGACATGAGTTGTGACCAAAAGCCTTTGAAAGTCTTTTAAGAGTCAAAAGGGAGAACATTTGGAAAAGCGCAGATTAACTGAAAATAGCCAGCGTGGCTTCAGGAAGGGGAGGTCATCATGGCTCACTAGCAGAGGGGAATTCTTCACGGATGTTACTGCTGGGCTAGGCAAGGGGCTACAGTGCACCATCACTGGGGCTGGGTATTCCTCAAAGCAATCTGACAAGCCCCACAGCGGTAATTAATGGGCAAGGCATGGAGCTTATGGAACTGGAGGAGACTCCACACACTCAGACTGAATATGGGCTAAAGGAGAGACTACAAAAGATGACCTAAACTGGAAAATCTTAAAGGTGAGAAGTAAAAACTTGGGATGGCCTGAATTATTAAAAAAATAAATAAATAAATAAATAAAACACAAACACAAACATGAGAGAGGAAAGCTTCTTATTGATTCATCCCATAGTTGCCAAGATCCCCACATCCCTTCCTTTACAACACTCCAGTCATATGGGATAGCACCACCTTGCCAAGTATTTCAAAGTCACTGGGAAATAATAAACCTCTCAATGTTAAGTTCAGTAAGGATTGCTATGGCCTCTTCATACAAGAGGGAAAACAGAGTCACCACAATATTAAGGTCTGGCACAAGCTCACACCTCCTACTTGAGGTGTCTGGCATGTCAGCAGTGCTCCCAGGAAAAAGGCAAAACCTGGAAGTAGGATCCTGGCAGGTAAGTAAAAGGGAAAATGTTTTTTCAATACTTTGTTTTAAAATAAACATGCTTCAAACCTGGAGGCAGACCTTGTGAGACAAGAGAATGATGCTGATTGATTTTTCCTGTGGATCTGCCCATGGAAGCCTTCTCTCTGCCCTCCCTGGAGAGCTCTGCTGAGGTCCCCAGTGCTGGGAGCAATCAGGCACCAGAATGAGATTCAGAGTGACTTCTCCCAGGTTCATTCTTGCAGCAAGATATTTTCAAAAATCACTAGCCTTTATCTCCTGGTACAAATGTACTCTAATCACCATCTAAAGACACATCTGTATCTCCTGGTACAAATGTACTCTAATCACCATCTAAAGACACATCTGTGCCTTTAGACACAGATGGAAATAAAGCCACAGTGCAACTGCACCTCACCTAATTCCCAGTCAGGAAACTCAACCAAAAGCCACTCCTACCACACAAAAATGTCTGTGAGGAAGGACCAAAAACATGTATTGCTGCTATTGTTATATTGATGAAAGCACTAATAATAAAAACCTTTTTTGTTTTATTAATAACCTTCCGCTGTCACCAAACACCATGATTCCCACCTGCCACTGCATGGACTGTGGCTCTGGGAGCCATCCTGGGATGTAGGTGACAGAGAGAGGCTGTGACCCTGCCAGAGGGTCTTTCTCAGAGAAGTCTGGGTGCATAAAGCACTGTGTCTGTCCCCAGGGGAAGACCATGATCCCGCAGCACCATTCAACCACCACGAGACCAAGCAGCTCTGTTGCAGGCATAGGGTTTCTGGGGCCACTAGGCCTCCTGCGCTATGTTAAACCTCCCCTCAAAGTAATGAATCACAGAGCCAGAGATTTTGCCGTCCAACCTTTCCCAGGCTTCTCCTGCTGTTGACGGGAACTATAAAAGCCAGGACTTTCCACTGACTGTCTGTGGGTTTCAAGGCCTTTTTTTCCTTTCCTTTTCTGGTGCTTCTTTGCCCTGTCTTACATATTCTAATTAGCTTTCCTGAAGGAGTTTTACAAGATGGAGATAAGAAGCAGCATATCCTAGGTGGTTGTTTGCCTTCACATTTTCCCTCAGAAAAAAAAAAAAAAAAAAAAAAAGAAGTACTTTCAAGGACTGAGTTTCCTATCTGAACCATTATTTGAGGGGCTAGAGGATAGAAATGCTCTGGGCAGTCAAGCAGGGAACTTTAAAAGGAATCCATCCAAAATGCAATAAAACAAATATTTGCGGGGATTTTTGAGGAATTCCAGCATAACCCACTCCTCCTTTTTTTATTAGCTTCACCAGTGTCTTGATGAGGCAGCTACATTCTCCAGGTGACTGACAAAAGTAATTTTTATACCTTTATTTAAGAAGCAACTTATGTGGCTGCATGGCTGTGTTACACACCAGAGAGGAGGTTTTTGAGCCATGCCTTGAACTGACATTTCCTTTTCACAATCTCACTTTTTTGCAAAGAGAAATATTTGCTTTCTTTCAGCAACCAGCATTTGGAGTCAGCTGAGTGCAGCTGGGAGACAGCACGATAAATATTGTTAAGCCATGGGGTAATTTTTTAATAAAAGATTGTGACCTGTGTCTCTCCTTTGACAGATATCCTGGCACTTATTAGCTCTGTATCCTGTGAGTTTGATTTCATAGTCTACAGCTTGGCTCATAAATCGCCAAAACTGAACTCAGCTTCCCTTCATACATTCATTGCAGTTCTGGCTCTAGTGTCACAACAGAGGCCAAGTCTGCTGCACACCTTGCTGAAGCGGCTTTTGAGCTTAGGAAAAGCTGTGGAACTCCCTCCTGCAGCATGCTGTAGAGGTTAAAATATCAAAGGGCTTAGAAGTACAATTAAACAAATTAATGGAAGTCCACAAGGGGTTATGAAACAGGAAGATACAGAAATACCCTCTACTTCAGAAAGTGCCTAAGTGCAGACTGCCAGCAAGAAGGCAGAAATATTGGGCAAGTACCACTATAAAATACCCCTGTTTTATTTGAAATATCCTTTTTGGTGAAGCAACAGCATGGTGTCCTCTAAAGAGCTAAGTAGCCTAGCAGATGTTGAATTCAATGTTGAGCCCCATGAGAAGGAAGACATTTTTCACAACACTGAGCTACAGCAAATATATTTTATTCTGCACACGTCCCTGTTGTCATCTCTTTTTTTCTGAGTTTTGTTTTGATATGTGCAACTGGTGTTCAGCTTATAGAAATCACCCCAAGAAGAAGAGAAAAAGCAGGCACAGGAACAGAGAAGAGGACTACAACATCTGCAGACCCAGAGAAGATTTCTATATGAGGAGGAATGGGAGACCTAGATAGCAGAGAATCTGCGGGTTTGAGGATGGGGTTTGGAATAGGGGGCATTGGTAAAAAGAAAGAAGGACATCTGTTTATTGGGTGGGAGGATAATGAAGGAATGACCTGTCTACACAGGCATTGCCCATCATGATGATCTTTCTGCAGGGAAGAGGACTTCACTTCTTCTTCCCATCTTCTCTTTCTCACACACAAACACACAGAAACAAATGCACATGCTTCAGACTGCCTAGTACCTACTCCCCATCTGGTAACACAGTATAGGATTTTTATTGTTTGGAAGAGTAAGAATGTCTTCACTTTTCAGTGGTGATCTTGACACACTTCAAATCCAACCAGAGGCTATGTCCTGGGTACTGCATCTCACAAGATAACCAATGAGTCTGGACTGTATTGTGCTTCCTGTGAGAGAGACCTGCAGCAGTTTTGGGGTAAGTAGCAAGAAGAACATAGCTGTTCAAAGACATCACAGAAGATACGTGGCTAACACATGGCTAACCAGAATAATGGCGCACGTTCAAAGAACAAGAAGACAAGGATAGATAAAACAGGTACCAGAATACACAGACAAACACTATTTTAGAATAAATAATATAACCAGTGTACTTTCTCTGCATTATTACAGATTTTGTAAAAGTTGCACAAAGATATATAAAGGGAAAAAATAAAACAAAAGAAAACAGCTATAGGAAATTTTTATGAAGTATTACATATTTACTGGGATTTTTGCATGTCCTTCCTTGGAAGTAAACTATTATATTTTTTTATAGCTCAGGAAAAAATATGTAGTATATGCTTTGAGATATTTAGTATGAATTTAAGGTCACCATCAACTTTTCATTATATACAATCTCTCTATATATATTTATAGATATTTTGCTTGTCCTTTTAACATAAGCATTTCTGTCAAGTCTACAGCAAAAAAGAGACCAAGTGCCTTGAAAGACAAGAAAAAAGCCAAAGCTGAAGACTGTTCCAAACCACACCTCAGCCAAAAATCTACATCCAAACAGTCCCTGAAACACTAGGAACTAAATAGATTAGGCCCATTTCCACTGCTATGAAATCTATCCTTCATTATTAGCTGCCATGCAGGTGCTTTAATTTCTGTCCAAGTCTCCTATGGACAAAGCAGAGAACTAATGCAAGTTCTGTATCGGATTCTTCTCTCCTTGTTGCTATGCATCTTTCCCGCGTGCTGCTGACACAATGCCATTTAATTAGCTTGAGATCCTGCTGAGTTTTTTCCTTTCTTTTTTCCTTTTCAAGAAAATGGATGTGTCATCAACATTGTTGTAGGAAATGGTTCCATGGTTTTGAATACACACAATTTTCTCCAGAATCAAGACTAATTTTTCATGGGTTGTGGTTTTCTGGTTTGGGGTTTGGTGGGTTGTTTTTTTTTTTAACTCGGTCAACAATTTTTCTTCAGCATTACTGGAAGTGATGAGGGTATAACTGAACTCTCAATAATTGAGAAGGATTAGGAAAGGAATAGAGGGAATCAACATGGCAATGAATACTCATAATACGGAATGCAGTTCTGATCTGCCTATTGCTTCCTTTTGTTGGCCCTCCATTTGAAAAAGAAGTCAGAAAAATGAAGATGAGGATGGCCAGAAATATGGAGTGGCTTCCAGACAAAGACGATTTAATAGACTAGAATTCTTCATCTCTGAAAGGAGGTAAATGTGAAACAGGATGATAGAAACCACTAAAGTAATGGATAGTGTGTTTATTAACTGCTGTTCTCTGGTTATTGCAGTAAAAAGTAAGAGCCACCCGCTGAAACTGGCCACTGAAGGCATCCAATGAACCATACACATTGAAAGTAAAGCAGATTAAGTACTTTTTATTTTGTCCTGGCTTACACCAAGATCCTTACACTGGGGCATCTGCTGTGCCCCTATTTCCTTCTCTCCTTTCATGATTTTTTTTTCTTCATATTCTACCCTACTCTCTGCCTATCAAGTCTAGCTGTGACTTTTTCCTCCACCATGGGCCATGGTCCTTTTCTCCTATCTGTTAGCTCATTGGACTGTCTCCCAGGCTATTGCCTCACTTCACACCCTATGTTCCTACCAAACCGTCTGTCAGCCATGCTTTACTCAAAAATGATGCCAAAGTTTTTGACAGCCCAACCCTGGGTCTTCCACATTTTCCTCTAGAGGAAACCTAGAGGTTTTCAGAGTAATCGAAAAGGTTGCCATACAGTTGGGCTTGAGACAGAGTGAATCTGCTGGATCATTCTTATGGTCTTCTGATGGTCCTTCCACTTCTTCTAAGTTTTAGGCTTTTGTGAACACCAATATTTGCTCAAAACAACCTTGATTTTGTTGCCTCTGTAGTTGGAGAGAGGAGTTTCCAAACCCAGAGCTGCTGGGTGTGCAGATGTGAGCTCTGGCAGACAAGAATTAGTCCAGTTAGAACACCAGGCAGGAAAGAGATTTAGAGGGGGAGGGTGGACAAGGAGGAGGCAGTTTAAGTGCTATATATCAAGCTTTGCACTGCTGACCGCTCAGGTGGGAATGTCTGTCTATGGTAGAATTGCACACAGAGCTAGAACAGTACTTTTTCCACACAAGCTTTATTCTTGCTTTCACATAAGTGGTAAGAAAGACAAAATTAACAAACTCAAAAATGAATGCTCTGCAAGTTTTTGGCATGGATTTTTCAATTCTTCTATGTCCTACACAGTATTTTTAAAGACCATCCCAATCTATCTGGCTAGTGCAACTTGGAAGTATGGTTGCCAAAAGGAAGAAGTAAGCATGTGGATTATATTCAGGGTGTATGAAATAAGAAAAGAAATTGTTCCTTCACAGAGAAAAAGAGAGAATAACATCTAAAGCATGGAAGATATTAATGAATAATGTAGTGCTGGTAAGAACATGGCAAGAACTGGTGCACCTATGCTGTTGATAACTTTTTAGATATCATCCTTTTTGCTGCACAAATAGGTTTATAGTATGTTTTTAACCAGCTCAGTAGAGATGAAGAAAATGGTACAGTATTAGGGAAGGCAAATCTTTCCAATTCCACCACTAGAAAGACACAATAATATCATTAAAACAAGACATTTCCTACTCCTTTATCTCCAGCTTCTCTGCCATAACAAGCCTCTCGTGTTGGCACATACTGCATGGGTACTAGACTCAAAAACCAGTCAATTACTTAATTTTCAGAGTTCAGAGGTTTGGATTACTAGGTGCTACCTGTCTCTATGACCAAACAAATTAATCCCAGAGCTTCAAACTCCCTACTGACCCACATATTCATTTGACACATCAATCCTCCCACATCCATGCCTTTGTTTTATGTACTAGTGGCCAAGGTTATGGTACAGTACACATCTAGTCATCAGGTGCTTAGGATTTATACAGTGTCACTTTATGGCACAGAGATCTGACAGAGAGACTGGGTGAAAACAGTTAAAGCCAAAACTATGTTTAGAGTGAAGAAATGCAGGAAATATAAAGTGAATGCCCACATCAAAGTATCTGTGACTTCTCTGAATGGCATTTGCACTTTCAGTCTCCCACAGTATTATTTGCTTTAGCATTTGTGGTTGATCTGCAGACGGACCAAGCAATATACTTCGGGAGTGCATCTGAGGAGATAATCTGGGAAAACAGTGGGGTTTTGCTCTGTTTCCTGAACAGCAGCACCATCAAAACTTTCTGAAATCAAAACCAAAAACACAGCAAAGCACAAAGGGGTCAAGTCCCGGTCAGGCTGGAACCTGGAAAATGGCACATGCTTCTCTCCCTCCAACCCCTGTTTTCCTACATCTTCTCCAAATTAGTCACCGGGCAAATCTTTCATGGCCTAAAAAGTGCTGAAGAAATACAAATTAAGATAAAATGATGGAGATGAAGTTAGAGGAATTAAGCTGGGGTCAGAAGCTGATTTGCAAATTACAGTGAAGCAACAAAAAAAATATTAAATTTCACCTGACACGTGTGAGGTGACCCCAGAGGTTCACCTTGTCCTGTTTACTCTCCACAGCTATGGTCAGCGCTTGGCACTTTGGGATGGGATGTCTGAGTAAATTGTCACTAAGTATATGAAGAACAGTCTCATGCATCTCTGCTCTTAGATACATACAAAGAATGGGATACATTTGTGATGCACACAGTATTGCAATATTGAAGCATAGCTCATTTTTACACATCTTTCATTGGCTTTTACAAGCCCTCCACCGGTTCTTTTGAACTAAGGCTTGATGGACCTTATTTTGAAGGAGAGCTTAGAATGACTTGTCATCCTCAGTCTTTTTCATTACTGTACCTGCCCTGGGATAGGAAATGGAAAATGCTTCCTTTTTAGCTCAGCACTGATGCTGAAGGATCTCTCTCATTTCACTGTACATATGTACAGGCCCTGGCACCCAGAACCCCAAATGAAAAGCACCACTGACAATAACACATAAAATCCACTGCCACAAATGAATCCATGAAGCATAAGACCTGAAAGTAATTTTAAATATTATTTTTACAATGCTTTGTAATGTTCTGTCTATACTATGTTACTTTGATCCATTTTTTACCACAGAACATATTCTTAAGATAGAATAACCCTCTTTTTGGATATTAACTGTATGAAATATTGCTGGAGACAGTAATGTCCTAAAAATTAGAAACTTCTAAAGTATAACCTTGCCGTACCTACATGCCACCTTGTCATTTCTGCCCATGCAGGGTGAGTGTCAACCGCTACCAGACCAGAACAACAACAAAAGGCTGCAGCAGGAGTTCCCAGGGGCCATAGCAGAACTAGAGTCTGTGATCTTCTCTGTATTACATGTTCTGAGTCAGAGTCTCAGTGGCTGAGACAAACTGCGCTCTGCTCTGTCATCATTTTCCATCCCATTTCAGCTCTTCAGGGTAGAGAACCAAAAGTCATGTGCATGTAACTACCATATCCAACTTTGAAAAGAAGAAAAACTTCCAGAGGATAATAATTAACTAAGGACTTTCTTACACAATGGATAGCTCCTGGGTTATATTCTTAACTGGTGTCAGTGACTGAGACAAAGAGTTACTGAACTCAGCTGAGGTCTGCCTACTGCCCGACAGCAGGGCTCACGGCTTTCCTCTTGACCTCATTGCCTTCTGCTCTTTATTGCTGAAAAAAGACACACAGATGCATCTCACCACTATTTCGTATACAGAGACCATACTCTCTTTTTTTTTACTCAGGGGCATCAATCCTCTGGCTTAGTGGTGGTACAGAAGCTGAGCCCTTGGTAGACAGCAAATCTGAGACTGCATTTGCCAGTGGGTCCTCCTGTGGCACTATTATTGAGGAAAACTTTCCAGGCAGCCTGGAAACACATTCCTGATGGGGCCATAGAGAGATAAACATCCTTAGCTGTGTCCTTTCCCTTTGGATAACTGAGAGCACCTCAAAAAACAGGTGCTGTATTCCCTCCCCATAGAAAAAATACTCCTGCTTCCATATGCTATTAATATTTCCCTTCCTGAATTTCCCCTATTTTTTCCTGATTGGTCTGCAGTCACCACATATGGTCACAGTATCCCACATGCTAAGTGAAAACATGCCACATAGTTAATTACATAATGGCCTACTAATATTTTCCATGTTATTTTCCCCTCTGTTTCTAAAGCAAAATTATTCCCTGTTACTGGTTTTCTTTTTGAACTACCATTTCATTTTTAGCAGATACAATTTCTGATGTGCTGATATTAAAGCTATTCTTTCTAACTACATCAAGCACAAAAATACACAATGCTTCTGTGAATAAAGACAGCAAAATATCCAGTGATTACTGAAAATTTCTCCAAACAAATTCTAATTAATATTTCAATGCAGATACAAGAACTAAGGACAACTCCAGCTAAACAATGAATTGAACACCACATCTTAGATGGTGTTGGGAACTTAACTGTTGGGATGATGCATCTGTTGACTGACAGATTCTTACAGAGTTTCTGCCCAAAAGGAATTTCATTCTTGCACTTGATTCTGAAATATCTATGAATATTTCTACAATTAAAATTCTTCCCTCACTGATACACTTCGACGGCACATAATAAGGAATAAAGACAGGATGAATCAAAATTCATTCTTAATGTGATAAAAGTTTTTTCCAAATGACTTTTATGATACTCAGCCACTTATACTGGTTCAATAGTCAACACTACCTACTGTAAAAAAATGTTCATCCAAGGAGCATTATTTTGCACTTCAACATTTTGCTCTGAGTTTCAGGACCAGCTTATTGAACAGTTGTCTGAAATTAGGTATGTCATAGAAATTTAGAAATTACAAGATAATACCAAGAAAACAGCAGATCATCCTGTGTGCAATCACACAGCAGCTACAGGATGGACAAGGGATCCGACCCAGCCAGCACGGGTTTAGG
>JANHFX010022462.1:0-14119 GCA_027560015.1 Chloroceryle amazona | reverse complement strand
GGGAGCCCAGTTTAAGTGGAGGATGGGCTAGATGATCTTTCGAGGTCCCTTCCAGCCCTTGACATTCTGTGATTCTGTGATAACTGGATCCAGTATTCCAAGTGTGGCCTCACTAGTGCAGAGTAGACGTGGAGGAGAACCTCCCTACACCTGCTGGACACAGTTTTCTCAGTGCACCGCAGGATGCCATTGTCCCTCCTGGCCACAGGGGCACATCGGTGTCCCAAGGTAATCATAACAAGGTTATTTTGGCTACAAGTAACCTAACCTGTACACTGAGGTGAAGCAGAAGTTAACAGGGTAGCTGTGTGATGGACAGGTGACACTTTTCGCAGGGGACTTGTTCTCTTTGCTGTATTAGGCCATTACACATAGATGCTTGGGAAAGCTGAACTTAGCGAAAGCTTCAGAGAGGATCCAATGTGATGTTTACCTCTAGTGAACCAACATAAGTTCAAGTTGTTTTTTCTTTAAAAGGGAAGAATCATTCAAAAAATAATCATGTAAATTATCAAACATGCTCACTGACAAAGTGACATCAGAGCTTGTAAGATAAATTGCACCGAGATGCACTGTGTGGCAGTGGCATGTCACCTCAGTGCAGGTGTCATGCCCTGGGGTCAGGATATCCAGTAATGCTGAATATACAGAACGTGGCACAGACAATATTCTGTTACGAGTCCGAAGCCGCAGTGTTTGCTTGTGTTGTCTGTGAGGTTTTTGTCTTTTAGCAGATCTTTCAAGCACCTTTCATTTTGGCTGTTCTAACTAAAATTGCATTGTGACTTATCATTAAGTGTCACTTTTACCTTCTAGACTCACCATTTCCTTTAGCCATCCCTTCATCTTTAAAATTTAAGATTTTTTTTTCTTAAATCCCACACACTTCTTTCAATTTTGGATGTCATAATCTGTTCTTTTGCATTCTTTTTGGTACCGGGAGTAGTTCAAAACCCACTGGAACACTTTCCTCCATTAACAGCACCATCTCTGATGTCATTTCATTCACCAATACAGGCATTTTCTGCACAGTCTTCTCAATAGTCAATCCTATTTTTTTTCTCCTGACAAGGCTTCCCAACATTTTTCTGAATGAGAATTTGGATAAAAATTCTCTTTAATAATTTGGAGACTAGCTGCTTCTGCAAATGAAGGGATCTGTGCCCCTGTTGGGTACAGCATGATCAGATGTTAGCTTTTTGGTGACTTCCAAAAACTGTCACAGCATTTCCAGTAATCCTTTTCAGTCATGAAATGTCTGCTTTTCAAGAGTTAAGTACCTCAAGGCTTGCTGAGTCTTGAGTAAATTTGTGCCATGCCTGTCTCTGGTGTGAGACATATCTGTTAACTTTCAGATTCTAATACACTTGAGGTTTGATAACTTCTTTCTTTGTTCTCCTTGGAACTTGAAAGACATGTTCCAGTTTCAAGCATCATTTTATGATGGTGCTTGATGTTAATTCGTTTAGAACTGTTTCATGTAGTTGTTAAGCAGCTGCTTCTGAGAAGGTTGCTTATATGTTGGTCTTCTTTCCCCACACAGCTCTAAAGTTAATATACTTACAACCTATAAATTATTGGGGTTTGCGCATTTGTAATGAAGCTGCCATTACAAATAAAAATCAACAGCAAATGGACTTGGCCTGTTCTCCATCCCTAGACAGACTTTCTGCTGAAAGTACCAGTACAGTAGCTAGTAAACTGAAAAAGCATTCACTTTAAAGGTGGAAAAAAATGACCTAATGTTAACTCAGGGTAAAATGACCAAATTGTGAAATACTTTCTGAACTCTCAAAGGAGACCCAGCTTAGCATGTTCTGTTTGTTTCCTGTTTTATTTTCTCTATCACACTTTCATATTGCCTACTTTATTAGAGTGGGACTAGATGCACTTAATACAGCCCCAGCCTGTGTTAACTATCACTGGAAAATACCCTTTTGTCAGGTGTATCTTTCAGATGCCTCTTTGGCACTCAGCAAGAAAATAAATGTTCTTCTGCCGTATCTGTGGATATACAGTATGTATAAACTCTCAGCATACAGGCAGGTGATACTCATTGAGGTGTTATACATACATAATAAATGCCTATGTTTTTCTGTTACACATTTATTTGCAGGGGATGTGATCAGCCTTGGAGACAGACAGCTTACTGTCATGCACATGCCCGGTCATTCAAGAGGCAGTATTTGCTTACATGACAAAGACCGGAAGATTTTGTTCAGTGGAGATGTGGTGTACGACGGATCCATGATTGACTGGCTTCCCTACAGCAGGATAAGCGACTACGTTGCGAGCTGCCAACGCCTCATAGAGTTAGTGGACAGAGGTCTCGTGGAGAAGGTACTGCCGGGGCACTTCAACATCTTTGGGGCAGAAAGGCTTTATCGGTTAGCTTCCAACTACATCTCGCAAGCTGGATTTTGTCACAAGGTTTCTGCTTGTGCCATGAGGTCCATTGCAAGCTTAGCACTCCGTGTTACAAATTCCAGAGTCTCCTCTTAGAGCATTTTGTGTGAGCTGTTACCTGTTGCAAAACCAAATGGCTTGTGAATGTGTTGATACAAGCAAAAGCAGTGTGCATTAGTAAAAAACTGTTAAAATGATATGGACGAGCTGCAAAAATTCTCCCTATTTTTGCCTACTTTATTAATATTTTTATAAAAAGTACATAAACTAGTAGCCATAGCCAAAGCTACCATTTTTCTTTCTTTTTCTTTTCTTTTTTTTTCTGGGCATGTTTGCACACGTACTGTGACTGAAATATATTGGTTTATTTTTGTTATGATTCTGACAGGTGAGTATATGCCGAAACAAGAGGTTTTACACTCCTGTCTGAAACTTGTTGATGTAGCTCTAGGCCTGTGACTATTTCACCTAACGCAGCTTGTGCTAAGTCCTGGTGTGTGCTGGGAGCAACGCCGTTAGGTCAAAGCGACAGCAACATCTATGCAGGGCTCAGTGGGCAGAAAGAGACGAGGGCCATTCTGCACCTGTTGTCACCTGCTGCTTGGTGTCTGCTGCACTCTGGTGTCATCGCCTGCTTCTTTGCAAAGGAGCTGCCTGGCAGTTTCTTAAGAATGCACTAACATATGGAAATGCTATAGACCAAACTTCCAAGCTGGAAGGTATAAACACATCAGTTCACCCAAAAAGTTTTCAGTGCAGATGCAACAGCAGATGGACTGTTGAGGCTTTCGTGCTTCTTGATGTGGTGCAGGGAACACCTGCACTACAACACAGGAGCAAGAATGAGGATGAGCACTCTGTCAGTTGGGGAACTGTTTTGTTTATAGGTGTGCAAGTTATGGATTAGAGAATTTGTGAACAAATCAATTACTGTGTTAGACTAGCCTGTACAGAGTGGAGTTAACCCTTGCTTGATGTGTTTGAGGATTTTTTCTGATGTCATAAAAAAATTTACAGAGTGCATTGTTCTGTAAATTTGAGAGAACTCAACTGTGACAAGGTTAAAGATGATGTGTTTATTTTTACGTGACTAGGTGGTAACTGGGTTGTTAATGCTCTGTGGTAGGCAAAGGATGGAGGCTCTGCTGCAGGTGCTGGATTAAACAGCCTGCACGCTCGTTACCAGAAAGTGAATGTAACTTCAGCCGTTTACTGCTTGCTTATGAAGTGTTTGGCATGTATGGTTGTTATGGAAAGTGAAGTGTTTTGCATTTGAGTCTGTTCCAAAAAAGCCGAATACAGTAGCAAATGGTAAATTACATTGTAACTTGCTTGTGAAAATTGAATGTGTGGTATTTAAATGCTGTTGAAATAGTCTGCGTTTGTGTAATTATTCTAATATCTCTCTATATATTTAACTTTTTTAAAAGGATATTGTCTGACATTATTTTTGTATACAGACATACATACTTTATTCCTAAATAGAGCGCATATGTTTTTCCCAAATTTTAGTGGAGTTTAACCTTATTTGCTTGGCTTTCACTTTATGGGGACACTTTATGGGGACACTTTCTGTGTCCCCCACATCATACCCAACAGAAAGGGAGCCCAAAATCTGGGCTCTGTCCAAGGCATGGTAGGCAAAAAAAAAAAAGCGCAAAATAAAAGGCATCTCTGCCTGAAAATTCTGAAAGAGGTTATTTTATATTATACTTTTCTCCTTTCACTGCACTCCTACCTTTAATATTTGAACATATTCCTCACTGAGATTTGTACTGATAGGTCATGATGTGCCTAGTTCTTGTTAGCAGTGCCTGTCTCCAAGATGAAGCGAAGTGGTGAGTGGACAGAATAGGTGCAAGCAATGCAGCACTAGAACAGCCTGTTACCTCTCAGATCATAAGTCTCTTTTTTGGAGAAATCCACGTATGTCAGTGTATTATTGCATGAAGAACATCAGTGAATAGACTTCTGTGCTAAAGGAAGCCAAGAGCCTTTTGGCCTTGTTTGGCCAGAGGAAGACATACAAAAAGTCAGCCTGGGAAGCAAAAAAGCCATTTGTCGAAGAGGCCCAGAACAAACTCCCCAGTGTGTTTTTCCTTTCTAGCCTGCTGATGCACGCTGCTGTTTACACAGTGGTCCAGACACTGTTCTTGATAGCCAAGGGTTCACAAAGGGCAGTCAGATTGGAGGTGGCAAGCAAGAAAGTTAGAATGGCTGAAGAAATACATAGCACTGAAGTTACACTGGTTATCCAAGTAAAGCCGTGGTATTACAGGTTACCCAAAGTAATTGAATTCCTTCAAATCAGCCATTTGTGGCATAATACCAGAAGTCATCTCGCTCCCTGGTCTTGTGAAGGTTGTAGGGGTAACCCTGTGTTGGTGATAACCCCGTGAAAGAATGCGGACAGAGAGACCTCTTCTCTGACAGAGCCTGCCAATACGTGTGCCAGTTGCTCAAATCCTGCAAAAGTTCATTAGGAGAGTGGGATCACGCTCAATTAGTATTTTGTGTCATATCACTATGATTTTATCTGATGCAATATTAGAAGCCCTGTAGCCAGATTTTACTGTATTGTAAAACCTAAGGGAAGGCTCAAGGGCATGCCCATTCCAGAAGATACCCTCTGTCATTGATGTTTAAATCTGTGCTCAGATTTAGATTCAGCCACAAGATTCTTACATGTCCAGATCACTGTCAAAATGCCATGTTAAGCCATGCTTAACTCCCTTAAGTGCATGCAGATAACAGGAATTGCCTGGGTTTTTTGCCTTGACCAAACTCTAGGGGATAATTTCATAGCTCAGAAGTGAGCTTTATGTGAACACAGCCCAAAATGGAGCGTGTTAATAAACTGCTGCTATAATACAATTGAAAGTAGTTTTTGAGGGTCTCGAAATTATTTTTGTATTATAGAAATTCACTACTAGATAAATGATATGTCTTAAGTATAAAGAACTGTCTCTGACTATTTTTGTTAAGAATTACCAAGTCTTAGTCATAAGTTTGACAGTGACCTTTTAACACTACTTGGATTAAATATTTGAAACATACTTGTAATTTTAAATATTATGACATCTTGGGTATTTAGAGCTGTGTTATTTGTAAAATCTTAGTGTACGTCAATGCAGTTTTCAGCAGACTGGGGAATTGTCAAAAATATCAGATGGGAGGTTTTGCTCTGTAATTTGTCAAGACTTTTGTGATGTAAACTGGTTTGCATTAAAAAAGTAATTTTATTGTACAGAATCATAATAAAAACTGTTGTAATCTTATGCAGTCCAGTCATAATTTCTAGATATTTTTCAAGAGAAGCACTTTTCAATTTTAAATGGAGTGTAAAATCTTTAGAAGTTGCTAGCAGTGTTTTCTATGCTTCTGAGCAAGACACTGCATTAGAAATGTTTACATATAATAGATGGATGTCTGCAGATGTTGTATGAAATGGTAAGTGGATACTTCTTGAAAAAAACCTACCAAACAAACCACATTTTAACACAGAATTGGGTTTTCAATAGGATTTGCACATAAAAAATGTGGATCTGATGAAAGTAGGTATTGGGGTGAGTTTCAGTTTGGGGTGACGTAGATTATTATTTCCACACAAGACAATAGCTAACAACAGCTGTTTACTGTATTAAAATAAAAGGTCACCCAGCTTCTGTTCATTATGGAACTGGAGCTTGAAATAATGCCTGGCATACCTTCTGTCTAGTTTCTGATAAAAGATAAGACTCCTTATTAACTGATAAACTGTAGAAATTTTGTGGAAATTAGTCCATGAATAACAAAAGCAGCTGCTGTCATGAAAAGCAGCAGAAATGTGCCTGTATAAAGCCAAGAATAAGTGAAGAAGGTGAAATGCAGCTATTCTTTTAAAGATGAAAATAAGTTTCCTTCCGGAGAAACAGTAACTGGACTTGAGGAATACTACAATGCTTTTGTTTCCCCCCCAGGAGTTCCACTGCCAAGGAAACAGTCTTCATGTCAACGTCTGGATAAAAACACAAATAGAATCTTAATTTTAAAACTAGTTTACCTTGTGAAATTTTGAATTTTATATGTTGACGATGACAAAATTTGAAGGCAAATATAGGTAGAAATAAGAGCACAAGGCGGGTGAGGAGCAGCTGAGGGCCCTGGGCTTTTTGAGCCTGGAGAGAAGGAGGCTCAGGGGAGCCCTCATTCTGAACAACTCCCTGACAGGAGGCTGGATCCAGGGGGTGTTGGGCTCTGCTCCCAAGGAACAAGTGACAAGAAAAAAAAATGGCCTCAGGCTGCCCCAGGGAAGGTTTAGGTTGGACCTGAGGAACAATGTCTTCTCCTTGAGGGTTGTCCAGGGCTGTCCCAGGCTGCCCAGGGCAGTGTGGAGACCCCATCCCTGGAGGGGTTTCAAAGCTGTGGAGCTGTGGTGCTGAGGGACCTGGCTCACTGGTGCCCTGGCAGTGCTGGGTTACCAGCTGGACTTGATCTGAAAGGTCTCTTCTCACCAAAATGTTTTTATAAGAGAAATAAGGCAATCAGGTGAAAAATAATTAGAAAAATATTACAATGTTGGTTTTACTTAAAGAATAAAACAAAAAGAGCTTAGAAGCTGCCAGCCGGGATGCTCCACTTTTCAGATGATATCAGAGCTCCCCACCCAGCCTTGTTCCTCTGACCTTTTTTATGATGTAGGACTTTTTTGTCAAACAACCTAACACTCAGGCTAGCACACCCGATCGGGTGTCTTCATTTCAAAGTGCTGTGCAGCTGTGTACCAATGATTCCCCATTACACCTCTAGGAAAAGGTAATTTCTAATGGAAGTAAGACACCTCAGCTCTGCATTTACACTGTGACAATGCACAACTTCCTTTCTCATGAAGGATGTGCCTTTCGCTGTTAGCTGGGGTCAGTAACAACTTCAGAGGTGTCAAGAGTTAGCAGGACTGTGTCACCACAACATGGGACAAAAAAAAGATTCTCGTTCCCCTGTTGCAAGCACTTTACCTCCTAATCCCACCATGGTGTTTGAAGCAGGAGCACTAGGAACCCAAGGTGTAAGGAAAACCCATCACTGTCACTACTCTTTTCTCAGTAAGTAGCTTTGCCAACAAGCTCAAGGAAGTTTGTTACAGGTACCATGGAAATTATCATATCAGACTCGATATGTTAAATTGTCCTAGCAACAAGAACAAATAGTTTTCATTGTCGTTCAGCAGATAAGGGAACAGGTTTGGCTTGCAGATGAGGAATTGAATGCTTTATTGCACTTTTCAGGTGAGTAAGAAATAGAGGGCTGATAAAGACAATCCTGAGGTCAACTAGCACCACCTTCATGCAGAGAAGCAGAATATTTGCTTCAAACTAGAGGTTCCCAGATTTGCCTGACTCCACTTCTTCCTGTTTTTCTGGCCCCGCAACTGCCTTATGTTTCTGGACTGTTAACCAATTTTTTCCTTCATCCCACATTCTCTGCTGAAGCGTCCTTATCGATACAAAGACTTCTGTCTGTGCCTCGCCATGAGTTCCCCCACCTCTTTTCCCTTCTTCCTCACTCTGAGAAATGGTCCCTTTCTTCACAGTATCTGAAATCTACCATCCCTGGAGTATTTGGTCTGAAGCCCTGTGCAGACTGTTGGCTGTGAAGGTCATTCCACAATGCCCCACTGATCAACCTAGATTATTCTTCATATTCAGTCCGAGTTACCCTTTTCTACAAATTAGGTTTTCTTGGATGCAGTGTCTGTATAATGTCTTTTTACATAGCAGAAAATCATTACCAGTCAGCTACCATAAACTGAAAAACAACATATAAGAAAAGGTAAGATTAATTCCTCGGCTTTTTCCCCTCCAGATGATTCCAGTTTCTTTATTCCTGTCTTAAATTATGCTGTGCAAAACTGTATGCCACTTGAGCTTTGCCGGCAGAACAAGTTCATCGTTGCCTAATGTGTTTGCACCCTTCCCAGTACATCATACTCTGTCCTTGTAACCCAAATTCTTTATTAATATTTCCTATCCAGTTACTTTGCATAATGCATTTCTGCCTTGAAGTTTTTCCCTGTGAAATAAAGCACTATCAACTCGCCCTCATTCCATTTTGTATCACTGGTTCCAGACTACCTCATCAATTTATCAACAGGATTTTCAAATCCGATGCTGCCTTTCATCACACTCCAGCCTTTGTGTGGAGGATATACACAGCTGTCCTTCATACAGCTCATCAGGTGAAGAAGGAAGGCACAGACTTTGAGGAGGCTGCTTTAGTTGCAGAGGATATCTTTGCCTAAGTGAGAACAGACTTAGACTGCCTCATACCTTCCTTTTGCTATGCCTTCATCTCATACTCAGCCTATACTCTGCTCACGTGGAAAGGACTTCTTTACAGCCATCAGTGCTTTGGTTCATTCTTTGGCACTCTGAATTTATGAAACAGTAATTTTAATTACTTCAGTACTGCAGCATCCCATTTTATTTTTATGTCAGTGAACATCTTTATTTGCCATCACACTACCATGAAATAAACATGGGATGTTTCTGCTAAAAAAGAACGTTCTCAGGGACAGGGGAAAAAAAAAAAAAGCATCCTTACTGTTAAGTCCTGGACTGTGGGATGATGCATAGTCGAGCTCAAAATGAGCTTTAGAACAAGTGCAGTTAAAGCTTGGTGTGACAACTTGCCTTTGAAAAGCAGACATCTGCAGACAAATAAAACAAAAAAAAAAGGAGATTTGTTAGGAAAAAGTCAGGGAGATAAGGGTAGAAAAATATATGGCAAGGGAGGTATTATGAACACTTATATTTTAAAATCTACGTCTAAGATTTCAACTAACATCTTCAAGTAATTATTTATAATTAAGACATGTATTCCTGAAATCATTAAATAGTACATCTGGTGTTCAAAAATTCAAACATATTTCATCCAAAACTAATTCTTCTTCAGTCCCCTCCCCCAAATTGAATTAGGAAGCATAGAAACACATGCAATTGAAAACCAATCAGAAAAGGGTCGTTAGGGTTTATTTTAAATTTAGCATTTGAATATGTAGCATTTAATATTTTAAGCCAAGTGTTACATAGGGATTTTTCTAGCAAAACGTGTTAGGTTACAGACACTGCACACATGATGTAGCACAGGGATATTCCAGTCCTCTAAGGAGCACAATTAGCGCAGATAACTGCAGTGTGATGTTAAATCACTTCACTGCTGGCTTATACATTAACACAGCATTGCTTTGTGTAGTGTAAACATACCTTAAAGTCAGTTAACTCTTCTACAGAGCACGTACAGGCAGAACATCCCTTCTCTGCTCCTCTCCCACATTCCTACGAAAAGAGAAGAGAAAGTCATCATTAACACCTCGCCACCCGCGGTGTAGGCTGGGCTGAAGGAGGAGCAGGAGACCTGCCACCCGGTGGCTGAGCACCATAAGTACAGGCAGGAGCTGTCTCCAGAGCTTCACTTTGCTGTGCTGAGGAGGAACATACAGAAAGGGATTGCGACAAGGACTACATCTTTCTGCAAAAAAAAAAAAAAAAAAAAGAGAGCATCTAAGATTACCATTAAAGTAAGGGAATATGCTTCACTCACTGCATACTCGCAAAGTAGAAACCAAAGTTGTAAGCTGCTCTTCACGTTTGCTGTGCTATTCAAAACTGTTTTCAGCACAGGGTTCCTACAACTATTCAGATTTCATTGGATGGGCTACTCTCACCAATTTAATAGCTGACTTTGTCTGTTTCCCACACGTGCTCAACCACATTCTGGGAAGGATATGAGGCATTCAACAGCAATTAAAATTGGGAAAAAAAATACAAACAAAAGAAGCCTGACACAGGGTTCGGAACACAGGAAAGGTCCCTGGCCAGCACTTCCATGACAGCACCAGAGTTAGAGAGCAAGGTATTTCCCAGCAGTTTGATCCAGATGCACACAGTAGTACACTTCTAGTCATCAAGCTGTCAAGGACACATGATATGTTTTTAATATGGCTTTAAATTTTCACACTAAATTTCTGCTGTATGATTGCTGTAAAACTGACATGAAAAACACTTGCATGAAATCTGCCCAAGCAAAATTACTTCTGATTTTTTAACCTTATTGACAAAGCAGCTTATTGCTTTACATCAGAAGGATCTGATATTTGATCTCACTTTGAACAGCCGGGGTGATGTTTATAGTCTTCTAGACCCTCAAATTCAGCTTAGAGCAAGAGAACAGAAAGTGGTTTCATATACTAATAAAACCAGGAATAGAAAAGGAAATATATTCACTCAAAGGGAAGATGTGGCTGGCAGACAGCCCCACAAACAGCTTTCATATAGCAACAGATGAGTTTGAAAATGAAATAAAAGCTAAGATACAGCTAATAATAAATCCTTAAAGTATACCTCACAGATAAACAATTATTTTCCTTATTAAGCTGTCAATACACAGGTGTGAAGAACATGGTTGTGATATTCTAATTTATCTAACCCTAAAAGGTAATCTTAGAGGGGATTTATCCAGCTTTTGAAATGTAAGGGTTTCCAAGTCACAAATACCATACCCACAAATCAAGTATTCATTTTTATCTATTACTATTTGATTCTGTCTTCTCAGTTTTGAATTCCTAGCATCTCCACTTCACGCGCAAAACAAACACTGCTGTCAGCTTTACTCAACTCACAAATGGTGGCATTTTGCTTTCCAGAGACAAGCCTTTGCCATAACATCCCATAAAGAACAGCACCAGTTGCACTAGGAATCTGCCTGCCTGGAGATCTTCTTTCTGCCCTGAAGATCTTGCAGTTTAGTGCAAAGAACAGTAACATGACTACAAACACTGACGGCTGTAAATGGTAAGAAAGTCTCCCTTCTACACTTCACAATGACACTGGCTGGCAGTAATGAAATTCAGAGGCAGAGAACACATTATTGCATTTATTCCAGTGGATTTTGTAGCCCCTAATTGTTCTTATCTTTTCATGGCCACCTTCACTGGTCATCTAACCAGGTTAGGCATGGGAAATGGTTACAGCAGACCTGGTTGTATGACTGTAAAGAGAAGAGGGTCCAAGTCACATACACCATGTAGCTGCATACCTGGAAGCATGAAACTGAGCACTGGTCAAGGTGGCAACCATCACTAGATCGAGACCTGGTGTCATCTGGATGCCTGGAGGAGTGTGAAACGGTGGAGGCCTTGTGGTCTCAGGTCCCCATTTCACCTGCCCTAAAAAGAAAGCAGCCACTACCTCCACCCATGCAGGTGTGAATTAACGGACATTATGGCATTAACATAAGATTGTCTATAGTCATCCCCACCCGCGTGTATACTCTGGTGATGTAAAAAAAATGAATATAATTATCACCCCAATTTTGGCCCCTAAATTGGGACAGGATCAGCTGGGAACTATACCAACAACAGGACGGATTTACAAATTCACTCATTCTCCATCCTACCCCCTTGGGATGCCTTGTGGATAAGATTATTTACGTTACCATAACAGCATTACACTTTCCCTCCCCGGGTGTATTTTACATTTCTCCTCAGGTCCATTTCTATGCTTCCCTGAGTGTATTCTTGGTTCTTGTCTGGGTGGGTTTTTTTCCCTTTTTCCCATTTTCCATCACAGCTGTACTGTCTTTTGCTGCGCTGTATTTCTGTTCAACAGGCAGCTAGGCCTACAGCAGGCAAGTTGTTATTGCTGCTGTTGTTAGAGTGTGTGTGTAGAGCGCATTTGCTGCTGTTTTATTAGTGACAAACTTTTAGTGTATCCGTGGCTTTTAATTTATCATCAGCAATCCAACAGAGCCTGCAAATGTTGCTGTGAATAAACAATTACTATTTGTCTTCCCTATTTGCATCTGTCGCATATTCGGTGCTGGCCTCGTAAGACCGGATTTATTTCCCCATTTTTGCAACACGGACCAGCAGAAGAACAAGGAGTCCTACCTCTACCACCTGAACCCGCTGCAGAGGGATTTGCTCTCACTTTTTCAGTGAAGAATGTAAGCAACTAGGGGCAGGATTCAGTAACCAGCAAGCCTCCTACTAGCCAGCAAGGAACGTGCCAGAGGAGAGCTGTGTGTTAGGTAACTAAAGGTTAGAGGAATTTGCTTAGTCAGCCATGTACCTCTTCTCACTGAAGTCACAGTGATCTCCTTGGCCTTGGGGGTAAGAAGGCAATTTTCTAGCTCATCTTCTAAGTTTAGAAATAGACACCTCAGCACAGACCTCCAGTTCCCAGAAGCATACCCAGAGGGTCATTCTGTCTCAGCTATTTCACTCTGTATGCCAGGGAGCAACAAGGACAGGGGTGCTCTGTGAGAGAGGACACACTGGAAGTATCACCAGCTCAGTGACTGCCAGACAACTGCAAGGCAATGACTCAAATTCAATGCCAGGCCACAAAGTTCAGTAAATAAGCAAGCAACAGCAGCATGAGGGCAGGTCTATCTCCAGCACAGCTCAGGCTGAGCTCCAGGACCAGCAGACAGAAGGGGTGTGCGTGGGTGTCCAAGGAGAAGGAGGGTAATTTGGGGTTGTTGGTGTACTCAGGACCCTGGCACTATACAGACACACTCCAGATCTGGGTTCTCACAACTCAGTTCATCCCTTCCTTTCTCTGCATGGTCATGTAAATATGTTGTATGAACTAAAAAACAACAACAAAACAAAAAACAAACTTGCAGTTATATTTGCTTCTTTTATTTACTACAGAGCACATATTGTCTCGATGGGATCACCACGGACTGACTGCAGTGCTACCAGCACTGTGTCCCAAGACCCATATTCAGGACCTATACCCAACTCCTGCTTCAAAGAAAACCCCCTTTTGAAAGCAAACGTACAATGGCTCTGATGAATACATCTAATTGCAGACGTATCCACTGAAATGAAAAACCCCTCCAATCAAAAATCTCACTCCAGCACAGGCTGAGGGTCAAACCTGCCAGTAGTTAATGCTTTTAGTTACAAAGCTACCATCTGTTAAAGAGGACAGTTACAAACTTCTTGCAGTGCCTCTGCCTAAACGCTTGTGGACCAGAGATAGTATGAGACAGCCGAAGAAGCCTCATCTCTGCTTGACTCTGTTAAAGAAAAACACATCTAGAGCACACCTATTGAATGCAGCTCTTCAGATCCAACAGTGCGTACTCAGGGTCAACTGCTACTGGTTTATTACCAGAAAACTAGGTGTCTGCAGATGTAAAACACCTTCAAAACCTGAATCGCCTGAGGCATTGCTTGAGTCTTTTCAGTGAATTTTACCAGACCGCTTAGCAGTTATTCCAAGAGCTCTGAACACCCCTACGGGCCAGGTAGTAACACTGAACTGTCGCAGCACTGCTTACAGACCACTGTCTTCTCAGGATATCCCTCACTGCGAGGCAGAAGGGACATCCATCCCGTTACAGATCAAAGGGCAGAGGCAGTGTTTTCCACGGTATTTTCATCAGAGAGATGAGTATTTCCCCACCCACAGAATATGTAATGTCCATTCATTCGCTGGTTTGCAAAGCACAAAAGTGCTAACGTTAATAGGAACTGGAACGATACGCTAAATCCTTCAGTCTTCACGTACTACTCATTGCTTCCCCTTGCTAAGAAGGCAAGGCCAGTACCAAGTCAGAAAGGCTTGGCAAAAATAGTTCCGTAAACTCTCAATATTACGTATTACATATCGCACAGAACATGCTTACGAATCACACCTCCCCTCACGTTTCCGAGCGGGCCCGC
>JANHFX010022461.1:13117-35508 GCA_027560015.1 Chloroceryle amazona | reverse complement strand
CCATCACCACAGGGACATGCTGTTCACAGCCCCTTTCCACCCTGCAAATGCTGGCCCTGTCCAGGCCAGCTGAGAGCCGAGGGCCAGTCCTGCTGCTGCACGACCCTGCACCAGTCCTGGAGAGCAGGGCCAGAGGAGCAGAGCCATGCAGGGCTTCCCGAGGACAACACAGGCATCAGGCTGGCCCGAGAAACACCTGGGTGGCCTCACATGGGGCAGAAGTTTGGGCACTGGGTGCAAAAGGGTCTGGGAGTCAAGGGTGGAAGAGGCACTTGTGCCACCTGAAAATTTGCAAGCAAGGGAATGTGAGGTTTAGAGCAGAGAGAGGTGGAAGCAGGCAGAACCTCAGGGAAGTAATACAAGGTTCTTCTGGTAAGAAAACCATCACAGCAATGCTCAGCTCCCAAAGATGTTCTCTGGATCAGCCACCCCATGCTGGATTGCCCCTGGCTCTGCTCAAAGCAGTGGCTGCTGGACAAACTCCTGGGGTTGGTTCTCTGCCATACTGCCAACCTCATTGCTTTACTTAAGAAAGGAGCATGTTCTGGCTCGCCACAGTTAGCTTTGATATAATTACAGCTCTTGATGGAGCTCCCTGGAATTGCATCCCATTTGGTTCCTCTGCCTGGGAGGAAGTGATGGCGGAATCCCTTCACCCTTTGCATGAGAAAAGTACTCATCTGTTTCATACTGGCTTCATCTCCCCTGCAGCAGGTTGGGATTCACAGCAGGTCGTGCTGTCCCTGTGGTTAGCTGTGTTTCCTTTCTGACCAAGCTTTCAACTGACACAAAATGCTTCATCAAGTCCAGAGCTGTTTTGACTGTCTGGGCCTTCACAAATCCAGCAGGCCAGAACAGAAAGCAGGCAGGTGTATGAGCCACCCTGCTCTCCATCCATGTGCTGCCATGACTGATTCATTTTTTGACCTGCCTTCTAAAAGACTTTCTGGTTCTCCAGAGACTCACTCCCAGAGGTTGCAGCAGGGTGCACTGACATCCTGTCCTGCTTCCATGTGTTCTCCTTTAACAACCAGGATGTCCAGGCATGGAAGTGTGAGACTAATTACCTGCAAAAGGTACATTCAAAGTGGCAGTGGCAGCAGCTGGCACAGCTAAACATCTCCGTGCTTTGCCCTTCTTTTATCAGTATGAGCTGAGATGCTGTCCCCAGCTGTGCTGGCACTAAAAGTTTAGCATTGTCTTCTGACAGCTCTTCTTCCTGTTCCTTTTCTTCCACAGGCTCTTTTGAGGGCACAGATCCACCCATACTTGAGTTCCCAAGACAAGGGTTCTCCAAGAAGAAGTACCCAAGTCCCTGCTGAAACAGGCTGATTAGAAACTTACCCAGGACTTTCCCTAGTGCATGGCTGTTTTGGAAGAAGGAAAACACTGCTTTCCCCATCCAACCAGGTGTGGTGAAAGCATGAGCAGGGGTCTGGACCCACAGTGAGGGAGAGAGCTCTCATGTCTCCCTGCTACTAGATGCGAGAATCAAAACAGTTTCAACAGGTGTTAGGATGCGAGCTGTCATTGGGAAAGGAAAATACATGAATCGAACTAATGATCTGATACTCTTTTCTGTCTGAAGAGTCCAACTTCTCTCTTGTATTGTCCGTGAGCTGTTGGAGTCACCTTTCCTCTCCTCCACATCTTTGGCTCTTATGCATCTCTCCAACCAACCAATAGCTCAGAAAACAGCATTGCCAGGACAGCATATCACACCAGCCTCACTTTTACAGAGAGCAGCCTTTCTCTGCATATGGGAGGACTAATAAAATATCAAAAATCCCAACTTCTATGGACCTCAGAGATGATGTGCTGGTTATTTTGTTTCATCACCTACCCAATGTGGGTTGCAGGCCCCTTCAGATTTAGCAGTGTTTCCATCCCCACCCCCCAATATTTTGCTGAAGGTGTAAATGATCCTCAAAGCACAAGGCCACTGGAGAAAATGGCCCTAGATTTCTCTGTCTCCACACCTACGCATGTTCCCACACACAAGATACAATATTCCTCTGGAGTAAAACACCACATGTTGACAATGCTAGCAGTACATTTGACAGAATCTCCTTAGATCCAACCCCAAAATACAAACCAACAAGAAAGCATAAAGCAGAGAGTGGTTTCATGTTGCCTGCGCTCTTCTGAAGAGGCAGTTTGATTTTGTGAGGGTGATATCAAGCTGGGTTCACCTGATATTCCTGCTACTTTCAACACCTCTCCCAAGTTGAGGATGTTACCTTTAATTTGGTCAGGCTCAGACTGGAGAAGCAGTTAGTTCATAGCAGCCAGCTGCATGTTCTGTGTTTTCCAACCACTGTTTTCACTGCGGCCTCATAAACCGAATAAGACTTTGACACCAATAGTGACATTCTTACTGGTCAGCTTTTCCTCTTGTCTCTACCACCATTCCACAGCAAATCATCTCCCCAGGGTGCATTCCTTGACATTCAGGATCACACCATCAACCCAGCTAGAAGGCTTCTCCAGGCAATTTGTAGGCAGCAGTAGCTTCTCCAAGGAAGATGCACAGAAAGTGTTGGGCTGGCCCGAAGGAGGAAGATGACAGGGGGAATTACCAGGGCCAAGCCTGGGCAGGCAGGGAGTGGTGGTGAAGAAGCTAAGCGAGCCTCAATGATGAGATATCAGCAGTTGTGGGCAGAGAAACTTGTAGGACGCATTTCTTACATCACCGGTTCAGCTGAATTGACCAGAACCATCTCAAACACGACACTTCCATCTTCTCCATAAGTCAGCCATCAGTGAGCTAGAAGATTTTGTTGACAGCTGGGACACGAGTCATCCCAGGTAAGAGTACCAGGGTCTGTCTCATAAGGAAGCCAACACATCCAGTTTGTACTGGGGAGGATGTAGCCTGAGAGGTGACATTGCCTGGCAACCTTCAGAAATTTCAGAGATTTGCATATGAACACTCTTCAAGTGTATAAAACACAGCACTCAGGAGGCTATAGATACCTTCTGTCTTCTAGGAAATTTATCACACACCCCCAGTGAGGATGATCCCAAAAGAACTGCAAACCATTTCTGAAGAGCTAGTAGCAGTCTTACAATTCAGGCATTCCCAGATGACATATAGGGAGCAAGGTCCTCAGTCAATTACTTGTCAGTGCTCAAGGGAGTTCAGAGGACACTTTTTTTTTTTTTTTTTTTTTTAAATAGGATCAGGAGAAATTACTTGCCTGCCTTTAGAAAGGCTGGAGATTTTCCCTGAAGCTTCCAGAGGAACAACAAGCTTCTCCATGAGAGACAGAGGCATCTTGGTTCTATACTATAAGGGCACTTGCTGGGGGGTACAGGAAGTTCTGTTTCAAATCTATAGTCTGGACCAGATCCATTAGGCTCAACTTTGTATCTCCTCTCAGCAGGTGTTGAAATCATCTGGTTTTGAGCAAAAATTCCACCCTTTTCTGACAAACATTAACAGATTCCTGTAAAAAGCCTTTCTCTCAACCAGCTGGCATTTGATCTAGGAATCCCCAACCTGTTCAGACTTTTTCCACTAGAAAGCATGTGCCAAAAGCTGAGGTAGAGCCTCACCTGAACACCACCATTTCAGAAGCCATTCAGAGCCCAGCCTGAGCTAGCGGGCTGAACAGAGCAAGAAAATCAATGCATTTCTTTGCACTAGAGCCTAGAAGAAATGCAGTGCCACCAGAAGCAGAGGTTCAATCATGCCAATGTGGCAGAGAAGCATGTCTCCACATGAGAGGACAACCCAACACTTTTTGATTTAGAATGGCTTCAAAACATACCTTCTTGACAATTGTTCACCAGCTGATTTATTGTCCCAGGTGACAGCCTGCCTTCCTGCCATCAGTAACACAGCACTGTCAATATCTGGGTGTTCATATAATTTATCTGGCTGATTCATCTACTTTTGAAATATGTTTTCACTTAGTAGTGAATATTCTCCATAAAGAGTCCTCTCAAACACACAGAAACTATTAAAAAGTATTGGCAGAAATGAAAAACAAACCAAAAAAAACCAAACCCTGAACAAGTAGGTTTTGCTGCTTTCCATCTGATTTTTGTATGCAACTGATTATTGTAGCAAAGTAAATATGAATGTGAACACAAATATGAAACCCAGAGGCAAATGGAAGCCAAGTTCAGGTGTGACCTTTAGTTACAAGTCAGCCTGCCTGCCTTGCACTCAGTGTAAAGGGAATTACATTCTGCACTGCAGGGCAATGTTTCTGGGCATCTCAGCAGGGAGGAGATTTCTGAAGTTTAAGATTGAACTTCTACTCAAGGGAAGCGTTGCCCATTTAGTGAGTGACGAATCTTTTGCCTTGATGCAGGAAGCAGAGCTCAGAGTAGGCAAAATCCAAAGGAAGACAGGGTCATGGTGTTGCTTGAGAGAGATGAAACTGGGAGAAACTGGGCAATCAAGTCAGAAGAATTATAGCTTCCAAAGGTGTATCATCATCCTGCTAATTCCCAGCTCTCCCCCTGCTCCCTCCTCTGCTGACATTCCAGTCCCCACTTCAATACCTGCCAGGTCCTTCTAGAGAGCTGACATTTCCATTCCTGACATTTTCTGCAGCTCCATCTGGGAATTAATGGCCGGATATTAGCATTGATGGGGCCATTTATCATAATTAGTCTCATGAAGCTACTAAGCATCCAACTATTTTTCATCAACACTGAGGAAATAAACTGCCGAATGCCGTAGATGAGACGGACGATTTATTTATTGATTGATTTATTTTGGTTTGTCAGGATGTGGCTTTAAAGTTTGCCGAGATGAGCGATGCTTCTCAGAGGCAATGACGATGGTAGAGCTGGCTTGTCTTGGGTGCACAAGCTGCAGAGAAGAGGCTTCAAAACTCCTTGAGACAATGAGAAGCCATTTGTTGTTCTACATCTGCCTTATCCTCCTCCAACATAAAATGACAACTTGTGACAGGTTGAGTCCTGTCTGGACAAGCTCAGGAAGAGGCAGCCAGTAGCCACACAAAGGCACCATGAAAGGAAGCCATCTCCAGGTATGCCTTTTCTTCCCCATCAGGAAAGCAAAACAAAGGTGCCGTTTACCCCACAGGAGGTGGCACATTGACCAGCACTTCCAAGACTGTCAGGTGGGTGTGTCAGGTTGCCCTTGGACCTTAGCTAAAAGGAGGATGCTGCCAGCAGCACACATCTCTGTCACGTTCCAAAGGTACCTGGGAATGGATAAAGCTACTTTCTTATTATTTGTCCCACTTGGAGTAGGGTGAAGTATTAGCTTGTTTTCCTTTCCCAAAGGCTCATCAGAGAAGGATAGGGAGGCAAAGTCTCATACACGAGAGATCAGGCTGGGTCCTCTGTGGATAGGGGACTGCTCCTTGGAAGAGCTGGGGCTCACCATCAGCTACCTCCTCTGACAGAGATAAGGTCCATCCTGTAGTAACTAATACTTACTGTGTTTTGGGTTTGGTTTTTTTTTTTTGTGTGTCTTACTTTTTAGGGACCAGTGAAGTACATTTTCTGTGTTTCTGTGAGTTTGGGTACTTAAGGAACATACCAGAACCTGCACTCCTCTCTAGAGATTGCTGGTCACTGAGCTGCTGAGATCTACCAGATGTTGTTATTCATCCTGATGGCTACTGTTCTGGGCAAGGAGCCTGTGCCAGTTTCAGTAGTTCTACCATCTTGCAAATTTTGATGACCACCTCACAAATATTGAATGGGAGGAGACCCCTGACAGGGTCAGCTGCCTCCTACTGCACCACTCTGCATGGCTTATAGACTGCAGCTGGAGCTCCTCTGCCTGCCGGTCTTCCCTAAGCAAGAAATGAGGATTACAGAACTGTGTGGTGCTTCTGCCTGGAGTGAGACACAAAGGCCTCCTGAGCTCATTGTTGCTCTTCCCTCTATCCTCAGGAAAACCCATATTCTTACTACGACACATACACCTGAGTACTCACCGGCAGCAGGCCCACCTCCTCTCCTGCAGGCTGATTATCAAGAGGTTTCCATCCTGAGGTTTGCTATGCAAACATCAAACATTTATGTTTAAATATTACACTCTTCTGCTGATGTGAAGCTGGTAATTACAGCCAGATGGGACCTGGCTCACAGGCAGACACAGGGCCCACACACTGCCAGGTGGGGGCTTTTTTTCTACAAAGCCATGTGGACAACCACCAGCAGGAATTAGAAAAGCTGAATGTCATTAAAAGCAATTAATAAAAAAAAATGGGGGGAGGGGCTGAGATGGGTTGTGTGTTTCTAAATATATCATGCAACATATTCCAGGTGAGCACTAAGTGTTCCTGGCTGCAGTGCCTGGCAGCCTCCATACTATACCAGGGATGCGGTCCAGGCCAGCATGCTCAAGCCATACGTCCCTCTGGGCACAGCCTGACAATGACATGCACCTCCTGCAGCTCCAACAGGGCCTGATCCTGCAGAACCTTCCTCAGCTGAGTAAGAGCTCTTTCTGCACAAGGGCCTGATTCAGTTTGCGTTCTAGTCCATCAAAGTGGTCCCCACAAATATGTTGCAGTCCCAGGGCCACCACACTGTTAGTGTGAGCTTGCAGCTGCTACTGCCTCCTACACACTAAGTTGGGAGATCACCTTTGCTGGGCATATCTGTGCTCATTTATGCCTTGCACAGATGCCCAGTGCAGGAACCACTTCATTTCCTACTATCTCCAGGATTTCAGGTCTGATTCTGTATGAAGGCAAAACAAGAGCATTGTAGCAAGTGAGGATTTATTTTTTTTTTCCCCTGGATGATAGTCCATAGCTCATATTCAGGTTCAATATCTGATTGGGTTTTTAACAGATAATCCCATCCCCCACTGTCTCTCCCATACACATCAGACAGACCCATAAGGTGAGAAGGAACATAACTGTTTAAAAAAAAATGCCTCAACATTTGCCCTGCCCAATGCCTGTGTTATATACACACACCACCACTTGACCAAGAAGCAATCCCTCTCCTCATAGCACAGACCTGATCAAGTTCTAGCAGCTACAGCAATGCAGACACCAACCACCCTTTGTTGCCTGAAAGAGAAAGTAGATCTGCCTCCTCATACCCAATTTAAGTAGCCTGGGAAAGGAAACCACTGAAGGTGACACCACTTCAGGGGAAATGAGCTCTAAAGGCTACAGCCCTTTCTCTGCAGATCAGGTGAGCTCTTTTGAACCTCCATATTCTAAAGACCTGGCAGTGACCCTCTTTGTAACAAATGCTCTCAGGATGTTCCCAAGCCAAACAGTGCAAAGCCAGAGCTTGGTATCCTGTCCAAACAGCCAGGGATGTTTAATTCCAGAGGGTACAGCTGCTGGGCTGTACCCTCTGTGTTGTAACAGTCAGTTTTGTACAGCTCCCAGCTCATCCATCTAGGTGTAAGAGGTGTCCTGCCGTTAGCCTACACCACAGGACCCAGTGGCTCTGGTTCCAAGGGGAAGAAAGAGAAATCACAGCAAACATAAAAAAAAAAAAAGGCACCTAGGAGATGTTGCAGAAATCATTGTTTTCTGAGAAACTGCAGAGCCATAGTGAACACATGCTGCAATGTGAGACAAGTGCCATACCCTAGGAAATCTGGATCAGCAGCGGAGGGGAGCAGGTAATATGCAAAGGGAGGCAGGAGCCCCTGATACATCCATTCAGGAGCCTGCACCAAAGCTCTTAGAACCCATCCTCTGAGTCTGGCTGATCTGAAGCCTGTGGCCATCTGAGTTGCTGTTCATGCTTCCTTTGCTTCTCCGCTACCCTGAGCTCCCTTGTCTGCTGTCTCTTTGAGGAGCTGCTTCTCCCTCTTCCTCTGCTGTATGGGCCTCTGACTTCCCAAATCTTCCTCAAAGGACCAGGAGTAGAGCTTTCCAAGGAAGCTTATGTCTTTTGTCTTGCACCCCAGGAGAGTGTTATGGGAAGGAAAGGGTTTAATGCCTCTCTGCTTTCTGCACCCAATAAGCAGGGCTTTGGCATACCATTACTGACCCTTGTTTCTGCAGTAACCTTATCCAACATTGCATGGGTCTGTGGAGACTGTTGTATTCCTGTTGCCTTCGTGAATAATGGATCCCCCCTCTGCCTTCCCTCTCCTTTTCCCTGTTAGAAACCATTTCATGTTGGGTATATCTTGTATGTTTGCTGCATCCCTGGGATTGATCTGAATACTCCAGTTCCCAGCTCCAGTTCCCCTTTTCCCAAGATGTAAGTGATAAGAGGTCACCAAATAAAATTCAAGTAGTTATTAGTATAGGCATGACCAGGATCTACCTGTTAGATTTTAAAGGGGTTTAAGGTATTTCTATTGCTTCCAGTGAGCCTGTAAAACTCATGTTGTCAGAGCCCTAAGGGCACTAATAGGCTTTAGTGGCCTGGGCCAGCCTCTCATAGCATGTGTCTCCACACACTCTGCTCCAGAAGCACCATGTAAGCTCAGACCCGGACCCCCAGATATAGGTGTTTCTATCCCCAGTCCCATCTCTGGCCCTGCCTCCTGAGTGGACATTAGACCAACATTGTAGCCTTGTCTGCAGGTCTGTCTCTGGCCCATATGCTCATAACAGGACTCTGTGGATGGACCCTGGAGTGAAATTATCAATTTGCCTTGTCTGTGGCCCTTGTTACCAACACTTGTCTGTGCCTGACAGGTTCAGATGCTGTGTGACTGTGCTATGACTGGTGAGGGCAATGCCTATACTGGAGTCACCTTTGTCTCCTGGCTTGCCTTCCATTAGGAAACAGTTTATCTTTGTTGTTCCTAGAACCCTACATGCTGTCCTCCGCTCCTGGAATTTCACATTTTAAACACAAAAAATACAGGTTCAGGGAAATAAATCCTCATTATTCTGTTTCTAAAAAGTCAAGTCTCTATGGCTAAAAGAAGTGTATCTGCATGTCTGTGATTTTGGGCCAGAGAACATTGGGGACCACTTCTACAGTGCAGGGAGGATAATGTATTTTCCCTTGTTCTTGGAAATACACAGCTTTATTCAGCTTTATCTGGTAAAGACCAGTCATTTAGCTTTATTCCTCTTCAGAAACTGCAGGCTCAGCAATGAGATAGCCCTGATTTTAGAAGGGAATATGCTGTGATGTTTAGCAGCATTGTGCATGTCTCTTTCCTTAGGTCCTGTTGCAGTAACAATATGACCTGAGATGACTCGGTTGACTTCAGTCAAACCTCTTTTGAGTAGCTTTGTAGGCATGAAGACCTGTCAAAGCTGTGTTCTGGTCCCAGTTTGTTGTCTTCCTCCATTAATCTAATTGCTTTAGGCTATGAGAAGCACCCAGTTTTACACACCCTTATGTGGAGGTATACCTTGTCACTGTGCCGCCTTCTGCCAACCTCACCAGCCCAGTTCTTTAATCTCTGCCATGTTCATTTTGTCTCGCTGCCCCTGAAGATCTACCCACCTTGGTAGTTTCCATGAGGAGAGACCATGTTGGCAGATATTTCAAAAGAAGAACTGTGAGGATCTGAAAATCAAAGCCAAGGGATGGCAAAAACCCTTCAACAAGGAGACCAGAGTCTGTGTGATTCGAGTGAAAGTGTAATGGCTACAAAGGGAAGAAAACAGGGTTCTCTGTAAGAAACCCCACTGCCATAAGACCTTGGAAAGCCACAAAATCAGTTGCCCGGAAACTAATGATGGCTCTCGTTGTCAGCAATAGGAAGAAGCCACAAGTGCCCTAATTCAGTGCCTAATTCAGTGTCTTTTTCTCTTGACTGGATGGAAGCGGCAAAAAAGAGGCTGCGGGTAGCAGGGTGTCACCTTGCCCTCTGTTCACAAGGGATCACAGTCACAATGCTATTGCATCTGGATGGTCAGTTCCCATATCAAACCTCATGTCCTGAAGGTTAGAAGCTAAACCATCTTCTCCCAACCTGGTGACATCATAAACTGCTGGTTGTCAGGAGCCTGAGGGCAGGATCACACCATCTCTCCTCCAAGCACCCACCTATAGCAGTCAGCAGAAACAGTGCTCGGGGTGGCAAGTCTTCACTCCAGCTCTATATGATGAATAAACCCAATTAAGATATTCTGAAAAAGGATTGGAAAAACTAGTTTCTTCACATCCCCTGTCAAAATTCAAGCTTCTGTTGCTGTGCCTATCTTATTATAGCAGATAGCAGCTCCAACCACCTAAAGGAGCTTTAGTGTTAAAAGAAGATAATTAAAATGAGAGAGACAACCCCATTATCAGGAGGGTCAGAGGTATCAGTTAGGGCTGCTCAACATTTCCCACTACTGCTTAGAATTTTGCCCAACTTAATTGTTTTTACTGAGTTTCCTCTAGAGGGCATCTACTTCTTAAGTTGAGGGAAGTATATGTATTTATTAACTCTGTCATCTTCTACCACTATTTAAAAATTATAGAATAGTTGAAGTTGACAGGAACCTCTGGAAACTTCATAGTCCAACTGCCTGGCTTAAAGCAGAGTCAGTTTGAGCAGGTTGACCTGCACCACATCTCATCAAGTTTTGAGTATCCCCAAGGATGGAGACCCTACAAACTATCTGGGCAGCCAGTTCCAGTTTTTGATCACCCTTAAAATCTTTTGTCTAATGTTAAAACAGAAGTTCTCATTCTTTCCAGTTCTTGCCATTCCTGTGAATTCTACCCAAATATGGCCAAAATCAAAAGCTCTTTGGCAATAAAGGCTGTATATATGACTACTACAGAACACAACGGGCACGCATTTTCACATGCAAACTGTCCAAAGACCAATCTGCTTACAGCATGAGAAATGCTAGGTCAAAGTCATTTGTGCAGATCTTAATTATCTTCATTGCACATATTTTTTTTTAATTTTAATGTTAATTACACAGTTGAACTATTCTCCAGAGGACCCTGGCTCATGCCACACACAGGACAAACATCACATGGTTAGCACAACACCTTGCAATACTTTGCTTCCACCCTGTTGTTCAGCGCATGAAGCCTGAAGCAGAATCTACTGCACATTATTCAGTCTCTGCTAGGTAGGTAAGATTGTCTCCTAAAAAGCTTCTCAATCTAATTACATAAAATAGCTGAATATTTCAAGTCTATTAATGATTTTAGCTTTGCAACTCCCCTGCCAGAAGATGGGGCTGCACCATGGCTGTTTTAGGGAGGACAAAACTTGAGCCCAGAAGGGCTGAAGAGATGGGATTTCTGGGGCACTGCACGGACACACCTCAGGCGAGATGTTACAGAGCACTTCAAAAGGTGCAGCAGATTCCCTCCAGGACAGGAGTCTTTCTAAAAGCCATCTGCCTCATTGTAGACACATGGAAAATGAAGCACACACCATTGTGGAAGGAGTTGCTTAACCAAGCAGCTGCATGGATAGCAGCTCTGTGCCTGGGTGGTAGCGGAGGGGTTTCTGCTAGCACTGTACCCAGGCATTGCACCATCTTAACATGCTCCCTAGGGCCAAATTGTTTCCTACAGCCCAGAATCAAAAAGGACATCAGTCATTTCAAATGAAAAGAGACTGAGATTATCTAAACCTGGGTCTAGGCAAGTCTGGCTCATCCTAGCCTAGGTGTTTTGCATTTAGGGTGGTGAGTTGAAAATAAAGAAAACATCTTGAGGGTCAAGCTTGAGCAGACAGGTAGCAAACAGCATCTGGCATGTGCCCTTCTGGCCCCAGGACTGGAGCCATGTAGCCTTCATCACACTGGTGGTGGCTAATCCCTACTGTCCACAGCAGTTTCTGTAATCCATGGTGGCATTAACCTGCTTGTCTACAGTCCAAGGAGCCTTTTGTCATCAGACCAGAGACCACTGCAAGGACCTCTTTTCTTGATTGTCCCTAGGAGGGGGATTTGGCTTTTGTTTGAGTGAAGGCTTTCCCGATTCAGCATGGATATGGGGGAACGTGACACATGTTTCAGGAATTAAATCTGTTGCAGGAACTGAAAAGTTCCTAGTCCCCAAAACACTGATCCACAGCATCAAGCAGGGGAGGGGAAAAAAAGAAGGTGGACAAAAAAGAGTTTGAGAGGAGCAGACCAAAGGCAGGTCTGAATTTCACCGGATGGAGATGAGAGTGGAGACTTTCCTCCCTTCCTCCGTGTCTCAGCCCTTCCCTCTTCCGAAGACAAGCTGTAAATCCCTGGGAGGCCCCTAATCTGCTTTGCTGTACAAAAGACCCAGTCTACTGGCTTTCCTTTTCTTTTTCCCTCTTTAAAGTTGAAGTGGGGATCAGTTTCCAGACATGAAAGCAGCGAGGGGGAAGAAGCAGGGCACAAGCAATCATCCTGCAAGAGATTCTGCAGAAGGCAAGAGCACAGGTGGCTTCAGGGGGACTAGGGGCACAGCATCTTTGGGGTTCTCAAGATCCTTGCTTTCTAATTAGAGATTTTTTGCTGTGCTTGGGTATCACTCATTCTTGTACCAACATCACCCATTATTTTATACATCTTTTCTTCCTCCCATGTGCCCTTTCCACCACCCTAACTAGTGAAACAGCGCAGAAGATAACTCCTTTCTGCCTTTCCCTTGTGTAATAGGATCCCCAGTCTCTTCATGATGCTCAGAGAATTTTTCTGCACTGATTGTGGCATGAGTTCAGCCTACCTGCCCAGGACTCCTACCTGATGCTAGATGAGGCCTTGTCAGTATTTTGCAAATGCTATTAATAATTTTCTGCTTCTACTGAAAATATCCCAAACCCCTCAGGTCTCGTTTGCCTTTTTGTGCCTTTAGCACATTGGTGGTTCATAATCACTCATGACTGCTACAACTAGGTTCACCTCCTCCTCAGTCATGTCCAACTGACACACTCCCTGTCTAGCACAAAAAAGACCCAACCCTGTGATTAGTCTTGCATTTCTTGCTGTTGAATTTCAGCTCATTCTTGCGTCTCTGCATTCAAGGTTGTCTGCTGCTCTCTGATCTCTCATTTCTTCTGCATTCACAATGCCTCCCCCTTCTGCGTCATCAGCTGGCTTAACCTAAATGCTCCCACTTCATATGACAACATCATTCATGGAGAGAATAAACAAGATCAATCTAAGAATCAATTGCAGAGAAACTCCAGTGGTGAGCTCTGTCTAGCCTGCTACTGCCTCTGTCCAGAAGTACAGCTTCTGTACCTGACTTCTATTTCTTCCACTAATCACATCATCTTCAGCTTAGTATTTTCCCCGTTACTCCACTGAGCACTGCTTGCTGCAATTGTCTAGAAATTTGTCTAGGTAAATTGAGATGAGCAGGCTGTCTCAGATGAATGCTTTCTGTGGCATGCCGAGCTGGTTTTCCTCTAGCCATTCAACCGTGCTGGTCTGCAAATTTTTTTCCAGGTCTTTGCATGCTACCGATCAGTCCTACAAACTCCCCAAGCCCCACAATAAAGAAATAAAACAAAGGAAGAATGGGTATTATGATCACAAGCTTCAGTGTGGTTCTTTTCTGCAAGAGGTTCTGCCTCTTTACCACTACACCTGCAGTTTGGCACCTTTGTTTGGAAACTGCAAATACCTGCTTGTCCTGGCTGCAGTGCATCAACACATCTGTCTTTGTCTCTTATTTTGTTATACCTTTCAGTTTTTATTCTGTCATTCTCCACCTTTCTTGTTCACCTTATACCAAGCTCTATCATCTCCTTCAGAGTGGTTGAGTGCCACATCACAAACAGGTTTGCTGCCCAGTAGACCTCCTATGTTGAACAGATGCCTGAATGGTATTTTCCCCTGTGTCATAACACCCTCTGTAAGATTTATCTCAGCTCAGCTTGCCATGTTATCCTTACTGCTTCCAGGTCTCTAGAGTGCTGCTTCGTGTGAACAAAACTGGTCAGCACGGATACTGATCCAGTTGGAACTGGATTACTCATAGCCAAACTCTTCCTTGTCAGAGTGAGGTCAACAGATCCCAGATCCTGTCCTCAGCTAGGGGCTCAGGGAGCTTTAAGGTCTTACATTACCTTTGATAAACACCTTACCAGGAAACAACCTGGTAGTCCTGCTTATTCTGCCCCTTAGACATTGTGTTCCAGATGTTTCCACTGCAATCCAGGCCTACCAGAGGCAACTTTGATGCTCTCTGGGGATGGACCAGATCCTCTCTAGGGGGAACAACACCTGGTAGTCACCATCTTCACCTGGAAGGAAAACAAAGTATCCTGTTTAAATTGTAAAACCCTCTCCATCCAGCCACTGGAAAACAGCTTTTCCCAGCTTAATCCAACTTGCCAGGGCACTGGGATCCCTGAGTAGGGAAAAGGGGTAAAACTATCCTCAAGTGAACAGAGAAGAATGAATTCAGTGAACAGAGGTATGAGTGGACTCCACATGTTGTAGAGGAGGCTGGGACAGAGCCCACATCCTGTAATAGGCAGGTGGGATGGATCTGCTGGAGGGTGATCACTCTACATTAACCTTTTCAGGAGATTCCCTAGGCAATGTTTTCTTCCTGCATCACCCAGGATGCTGTTGGATGTCTGGGTACCCAGCTTCCCTGGAAACCATGCCAGTTGCTCCCACCTCACCTGCTCTGCTGTGAAAACCCAAGGTAAAGCTGGAGCCTCACTGCGCCTGCCCTCTAAAGCCTCTGTCTTATGGTGGAAATAAATTGCCTCAGATTTCTGTAACTCAGGCAGAAAACCCAGGCCCCTTGCTGATAAAACCAGGCAGCCTGGACAGCGTTGCCCTGGCAACCTGTACTTTCTTCCCCATCCTTTTGTTCAGTCTCGGACCCAGACTTTTGTACCCAGCCATAATGGGGCCAGACTCTCAGGATATTTACGGGGTGAGGTGAGAAGAATTTCATTCAGCCACGTCTTGCTTGGCCCGTCTCCTTCCGCAGGGTGAGGAAGGAATGTTATTGACCAAGGCCCCATGCAGTGACAGAGGCACTAAAGAAAGGCACTTTAGACTTTCGGGCAAAGAAAAGAAATTCCTGCCTTCCTCCATGCAAACATACCCCCCCCCGCCCCAACACGCCTTTTGTTTCCTTATTTCTCTTTTTGTAACTTCACCACTTACCCACTTCTGCCTACAGCTGCTCTCACCAGGCACAAACAAAACCCTTTAGCATGCCCCGTGTGCCTGCCAGCTCCATGACATTCAATCCTCCTGGATCCCTGTCCTTCGAGGCACCTTGCCGATAAAATGAAGCTGTACACGCACAGAGTCTGTGCAGCTGAGGCCAGGTAATGGAGCAGCTGAGCACAGCAGAGAGCTGGATCAGGTCCCCAGCCCACTCTTAGACCCTGACCCACTCAGTCCCTTCTGCTCTTGTTCAGGCTGGAAAGGGTTAAGCACATCAGGTCCTACTTCCTGCTGAGAGGACAAAAGGCTGCCTTGACATCCAATATTGAAGCTCCCAGGGACACCACTGAGGAATTCCCATTAGCTGGTGTTTGTGGAAAGCTTTGTATCAAACTCGGAGGTCGGCCAGTTTACTTTCCTTGCTCCTGTCACTGGGAGAGCAGCAGCACCTTCCAGGCACTGTGTTGCAGGGGAAAAATGATGCAGGCACAATCTGAGCTGTGCATCTGCAGAACAAAGGCAAGCAAGTCTTGCACTTTTCCCCCCCTGCACTGCTGAGCAGCTCCAGCAGCTGCCAAAACCCCCTGAAGAAACTCTTGTCTGACCTGACCAGACCCATACCTGGGTTCAGGTAGCTCATTTCAGAGGTGGACCCCATAGCATCACTCTCTTCTTGGCTTTCAGACCTCATTTTCTTAGAAAACTATGGTTTGGGCAGTAGACTTTGAGGATTTGTTACTGGCAAGGCAGTGTTGTTTCTGATGTACTCTGCCCGATGCTGCTCTGTTTTCAGGTTAACTGTTCAAAGTGAGAGACAGGGCCAAAGGTGGGATGCAGGACAGGATGAGTGCTGGGTTTTCTTCAGTTCTGCTCCAGGCATATGCATCAAATATAACCCCCATTGGTGTTGCTTGGCTGGGTAAGGACCCACCAAGAAGCGAGTGGCTTCTGCTGTGGTTACTGTCCCAGGGCTGTTCTCCCTCCTGCAGTGCTCAGCCATCCCAGAGCACTCTACCCTGGCTGATCTCTGGCAGCAGAGAACAGCCCATACCTCTTGGCAGAGACAGAGGCATTGGTGGAAGCTTTTCTTCAGCACCATATGGATTTACATGGTGTTGCTCTCTCCCGTCTGGATCATCTGATGTGTGATCAGGTGAGCTCATACATCATAGTCCTTCCCTTCAGCTGGCACTCCAGGAAGGAGGAAAAAGACCTGTTTTCATAACACTTGTCTTTGGGACCCCTATTCTTCCATCACAGCTACTTAAAAAGACAAAAAAAAATAAAATCAACTAGTATATGTAGAAAGTGATTAATGTGAGCCAGGCCGGGGAGAGGAGAAGCAACACAGACAAGGGAGGACCACAGACACCTTCTCCTGGGACTATCACCAATGAAAACCAAAGCCCAGGGCATGCCCAGTTAGCTTTTGGAAAAGGACTGTTGGTCTGGCACCATTTCAATGCTACTTGCCTCGAAGGCATGAAAACCCCTCTATAAAGTAAGCTGGGAACCAAGTGGAAGCAAAATGCACACCAGCCATAAATAATGGGGCAAACGTGTCAATGCAAACAGAAACACACAGCAGCCCTCCGTTCCTGTCATCTAGTCTTGGCAAGGTCTTTCAAATTGCTGCTGCTAAGGTGAGCCCCCCTGGATCAAACACAGCATGCCCACAGGCACAGTCGTCCCTGTCGTCCCCCCCGCCCCCACAGCTTTAGGTGTACATGTTTCAGAGGCTAAAGATTCAGTTGCAGTGAGGGATCACATGGCCAGAGGCACACTCCAATTGCACCTCCATCACCTGCACACCTGTCCCATCAGCCTGCCCACCCCTCAATTTTTAGGCAGGTTACTGAGTTTCCCTTTTCAAAAGGTGCAGAGCTGCAAATTTCATCATGCAATTTGAACTGTGTGAAAACAGCCTCTGAGCAACCCCCAAGATGTGAAGCCACACTGAAAACATCCCTTTTCTTGCCTTTGTAAGGGCATTAGCATTCATGCTGCTTCTGTTTCCTTCTCCTGGGACTGAGTAGGGCTCAGGTGCACTCACAACAGGTTTCTGTTAGGAAGTGCAGCAGAAGAAACCTGCTTCTGGACAAGAAGGAGGAATGAGGACAGAAGTTCTCACTGCTGATGGGAACAGGGCTCCTGGAAAGCTGGGGGGAGGAAAGACAAGCACAGAAGGAAGAGCAAAGTCTGATACAGGGACCCTTAAGGCAAAAGAGGGAGGGGAAAAAGCAGGGTGCAATCTGGTAAATGGCCCTGGGATCCTCTCCAATTATCACCTGGTGGCAGCACAGGGGCCAGGACAATAACAAAGAGAAGGAAGTCAGCTCCCAGCTACCCCTTTTCCTCCACATGCCACACAGCCCAGCAGAAAGGCTCCCCAGTAATCATTTGAAGACATCCAGAGAGAAGATTCCTCTTCAGAAACTTGGGCCATCTGATCTGAGGCTTTCTCTGAAAGGGAGGCTTGTCTTATCCTGAGACATGTTTGAGCAGCAGGAGACTCATCGTCTGTAGTAACCCCTCCTCTCCCCTTTGAGGATAGGAAGAGCCTAGCTGAGGAGTTCAGCACTAGGCTCTTCATCCTTTAAACAGCAGCAATCACAGGAGATTAATTTCACACAAAGTGACTAGTCAAGAGTTACTCACTCCTATACCAGAAGACAGAGCAGAAGGAGAACTCAATCATAGAGCTTGGAGTCCCAGGCCGCTCTGGGAAAGGACACTACATGACCACTGCTCTTGGGACATGCAGCATCAAGGCAAGACCATCACAGCCCTATGGAAAAGAACCCCTCTAGACCCCATCCTCATCTTTTTGCGTATCTTGCAAGCTGCTTCTCACCTTCACAAAGAAGTGGTATGATCAGCTTTATTGCTGAGAGAAGGTCCATAGAGCAGGGATGCCCCAGGGACTAATACACATGTAGGGATTTGGGCAGCAAGAAGCCAAACACCCAAAGCAGCAGAACAGGTAGCAAATCTCTGCTTAGATGCCCCCCATATTCCCCCACTGCCATGGTGTGCCTATATTTAGCCCATATCCAGGGCTAAACTTTAGCAGTTGCTCTATCACCCAATGACCCCTCCCCAGCAGGGAAGGGGAATTGGGAAAAGCAGGAGAGACCCATGGATTGAAGTGAAAATGGATTTAATGAAACACTCAAACACCAACAAAGTAAATAAAGCTATGCTCAGCCCAGCAAATGCACAGTGGTCACAGTAAACAGAAAAGCAGTCTTCAGGAGCAGAATGGCAAATGAAACCCTCCAGGGATGGAGAGAAGCCCAAGAGAGAAGAGGAATCAGCAAGAATGCAAAGAGAATCAGGAGAAGTCATTACTTTCAGCAAACTTCCCCCTTTATACTGAGTGTGATGTTTATGGGATGGAACACACCTGTGGCCAGATCAGGACAGCTGCCCTGCTGTCTGCAGGCCATTAGCAGTTTAGATTCAGGAATCATTGATTATATCTGTCTTGTTCTGTCCCAGTGAAACCAGGACACTTGGTCACTCACTGCATCCCAAAGAAACAATTATTTTTTCTGTGTTGTTCACAGCAATCTTCAGAGGGCTAAGGGGTCCATTTGAGGTCTCAGTGAGAAGATGTAATGCAGTGACTTCAAATGATGCTGCCCTCACCAGCAGCTAGTCACTGGACATCTGAATTGTGGGAGTGGGAATCATGGCAGGCTGGTAGAAGAAAAGTGTTGCTGCTGCTGTCTCATCAGGCTCAACCTGTCAGATAAAAGAAGAAGTGTTTGAGACAGAGTACCAGTTAATAGGCTCTAGAACATACAAAGCAGCAGGAAACTCATTTTTCTCCAACCATTCACGTTCCATACTGATGTAGCCTTGGGATTTTCTTCCGTCTTTGTGTTGGTGGAAACAAAAGCAAGTCCCTTTTGCAACCCATTTGAGCAAGAAAAATGAAATATAGTAAAGGCTTCTGGGTAGGCTTGTTTTATCACAGATGCTGGTGTTGAGGTGGTAGAAAAGAGACCAGTAAGATATGAACATTGCATGAAATCTTGGGCTGTAAGGGATTTCTCAGATGGAATAAGGACCTCATTGCATTCCCTTTTGCCTCAGTCCAGGTGGTTTCACCCTGCCAGTGCCATAGAGAGTTGACGAGGTGTTAGCTGTAATGCTGACCCCATCTTTAGAGTGCTGATTAAGGCCAGTTTGTCACAGCTTGTCACAGCAGCAGCCTTTCAGCATCCAGCCTTGCCCAGGGGTCCTCAGGAGATGTTTAGAGGCAGAGGTACAAGACAGTTGTTTTCTATGGGGCCTGCAGCAGATGTTCAATGTAGCCAAAGATAAACTGATTGTAGATCTGATGAAGTCAGATAGGGTTTGTAGCATGTTTCAAATGTTAGGTATTTGATGTGTGTAAAACACCTTGGATGGTCTGTAAGTCAGAGACTTTTGCTAGAAAATATTTCCGTGGGATCATTTCTAGAAGAGTGAGAGAGAGAGATTTTAGCTGAAGTTCTCTTTTAAAAATCAATCCATAACCTCAATTTCCAGATCAATGTAAAAAACAATAAATAAATTTTTAAAAAAATTACTTTCTTCTTGCTTTCTTCTAACATAGCTTTTCTCTGCACTCTTCTCCTCCCAGGCCATTAGCTGGAGGAGAATTACTGGGTGCTCTGAGGTGACAGGAGACAATTCGATCAGAGCAGCACTGAGCTCTGAGTGCTGATGGTTCCTGCCGTAACCTGCTGTTTGCAGGGAGCATGGCAGCTGTGTGTCACCCCCAAAGGTGGGCATCCATTGCTTCTGTGGGTGGCAGGAGGTGGAGATGCCATTAATAATGAACTTGAGCTGCATCACTGCAGCAACAGAAAAAATAGGGAAGAAAAGAGAGAGCAGAGAAGAAAATCCTACATTTGTTTTTTTCTGTCTGAAAAATTGAGATAAAAATGTAAAGGTGATCAAACAAATGGAAAATGCATCAAGATGAAGCATAAATGGTGTCAACTTTCCAGCAAATTACACACTCAGTGTTTAGAGACCATAACTTTGATTTCCAGTCCTCTGGGATATTCCAGTGCATCATCCTCAAGCTGTCTTTCTCATTCATCTGTGGTTGTGTCTGATGGCTGGTGTGGGCTCTAAAATTGTGAGAGGTTACTGTTAATAAAGACAGTGGCCTTCCCACCCCCTTTGCTTTATTTTACAAATGGCCTTGCACTGGAGATGGCACACTGTTTCCCTTCTACAACCATCCATCACAGACAGTTCATCTCAGCCTCCGATAAATCCAGTTATTTCAGCTGCACATTTCCATTGCCTCCAAATCAGCAGCTGATGATATGCAGAGCATTGCAATAAATGTTTATGGATCTGCCTCTCCTCAGCCTTTAATTTCAATGGTTTGATGTTGATCGGCCCATTGAATGGCAGCCCGTTTACATCATTACTGGTGTGTGCAAACAGCTTGTGCTGGGGACCAGTGCCAGCTTAGCTGCTGTGCTGATCTTGGCTTGTTAGAGGTGTTTCCAGATATGATCTTATAACTCATGAAAACAAACAGTTTCCTCCAGCCCTGAGCTAGCATCCTCTGCTGCACAAAGAGTGTTTGCTATGGATGTGTTTATGCGTGGGTGAATGCCCTGGGTGAATGCATAGCTTGGGATTTTATTAAAGCCTATACCCACTTCAGTGCTTCTGGGCAAATTCACAACTGAAGCACACCAGCAGTTTAGGAGCTTCACGCTGGCTGTGAAAGCCAGCAATTAAACATTCCCCCAAACCAGCGAGTGGCCGTTTCCCTGCCAGTCTCCTGCCTTTGCCCACGGAGCAGACAGATGCAGGGGAGGATGCTGCTGCTGTATCCTGCCCAAAGCGTTGCAAAGAACAGAGGATGCTGCCATAGAGGTCAGGACCTGCTGGTGCGAGGTGCTGTGCAAACATCTATTTTCAGCCATGTTTTAGATGTAGCAAGTCCAGCTATGAAGTCTTGGTGCAGATTTTGGCCTGTGTAGGGAGTCTGAGGCAGGGCTGAGCCTGCCTCACTCAGGTCTTTACTCAGGATGGCCATCCTACAGATCCCAGTGTGGACTGAGATCCCACTACTGACCCCATCTTGTCTTGCACTATAAGCAAGGCCAGGCTTCCTTGGCAGAGGATCCTACTAAGCCAAACTACTAGGCCACCACTGTAGCCAAGTTGAAGGACAGCGTTTCACAGCTCCACAGAGACAACAGATCAGAGCAACTACAAAAGTCATGGGATATGAACTGGAGGTTCTTCCAGGCTGCTCAGGACTGACAGAACTTATGGGGAGGAGGAAATAAAAGACATGTCATCAGGTTTGCAGATGACATCAAACTGGGATGTGGTTGGAGGGGGGCTGCTGGTTCCAGCACCAGCCAAGTGGTCCCTGTGTGACTAAGGTGTATAGTTTCTTGAAATATGCTCCAGTTCTGGCAAAACTGGAGGTGTCACTGTGCAGGTGTCATGGCTGAAGGTCTTGATTGGAGATGGTGCACACTGCAGGAGATAAGTAGAGATGGACCTGTCCTCTCTACACCAGGCTCAAGGCTGTGGGTGATGGACAAGGGAGATGAGAGAGGAAACAGTGGTCCCTCCATGCTGCAGATATTTGCAGGTGTCCGTGCAGGAGAAGGCACAAGTCCATGGAGCTTGTTTGTGCTCAGACTCATTGGACATGAGACCAACAGACACTTTAGTGCCTGCATAGACACAGTGGTGTCAGGTGGCTGGGGGACCACATTTGTCCCACCTCCCCACTGTGGGGCACAGTCTTGCATCTGCAGCTGCAGCAAAGTTGATGCTGGGAGGCTCAGGCACAGCAGGAGGATGCAAGTGAGGACCAGGAGCCAGGGATGGGTGACACCTGCAGATGGTGTTGCCCATACAGTGACACTGCCTTGGGTGGGGAGCGAAGACCTTGCAGAAGCAAGGAGGAAGGCTCAGGCCAGGAATGCCTGTTGGCCCAAGCCTGGGGAAGAGGAGCAAGGAAGATGAGCTGGGGCTCTGCTTGCCAGAAAAAATGAAGTTCACAGCTCACTTGTCAACAGAGAAAGGGGAAGGGGGGGCTTCCTGGGAGAGGGATGGAGCTGGGTCGTTAGCCTTCTGCTCACATCAGCGGGGGGAAAGCAGTTTCATTTGCTGGCCTGATTGGACTGATGAGATTTCCATATTCTTCATTAAGGGGCTGCCAGCAAGCGCGGCTGGGCTGCCATTTCCCATTACTCACAGCCTATCCATTATGCAAAAGGCGGAGGGGAGAGGGACGAGCCGGTGAGCCGAGATAGTGGCTGTAGTGATCCTATCAGCCTCTGTGCTCGGCTCCAGGGAGAGGGCGGCCAGGGTGCTGCGGAGCTGCCTCAGCCCGCACTGCCTGCCTGCCCCTGCCTGTGCCCTGCCTGCCCCTGCCTGCTCCTGCCTGCT
>JANHFX010022460.1:0-20493 GCA_027560015.1 Chloroceryle amazona | reverse complement strand
GTGAATCTGGGAGAGCCGGAAGGGGCTTATCTCCGTCCTTAGCACGGCGGCTTTTCCCCTACAGTCGCTCCTGCAGGCCAAAGGACGAGCGCGATTGTCAGGACCGTGAGACCGTTTCCTCCTTGCGAGATGGCGGGGGGGGTAGCGCGGAATGCGAATATTGGAGACAGCGCTCGCATTACTTGAAGGTAAATGCGTGTTGCAGACCTTGTCAGCACCCCGTGAGAGAGGACATCTTATCGTCTCGCCTGTCTTGGGGAAAAAAAACAAAACCAAACAAGAAGAACACAAACCCATAAGCGATTCACATTCACTGTGCTGTCTCCTGTAACCCCAGGCAGCCAGCGTGCTCCTTTGGTATTCTCGCAGGTGCGCTGCTTTCCAGCGTGTGGAGGGAAAACCACCGTGGGCGATGCAACAAGTGACTCGGATGGTCGGCAGCTCTTGAGAGAGAAGCAGCAGAGACGGGTGCACAGCCTAGAGCCAGTTCTATGCTTCAAAAGCAACCAGCCTCTTTTCACAGATGATGGCATGAGCAGCCCCTCGTTTCCCTTCTGTGCTTCGAGTGAGCATGAATTGCAGGCAAAATATAGTATTTAAAATTAGATGGTAGAACTTGTAATTGCAGATCTTCAAATTTTCTTGCTCTCACAGCATCACTGTGTTAGATTATTCTACCATTAGGAGTTTTCTTGATACTACAAGGGGCAGGGACTAAAGGTGTGCTTGGGATTCAGACATCAGTCCACAGAAATATTTAACAGTACTGATGCAAATGTGATTTGCAGATGAAAGTCAAACTGTGCTGAGTGCTGCTTCCCTTATACAAGGAATTGAAACATTACAGACCTGGCTTTTGTGCTTTGCATTTAAAAGCATTGGTCATCGGTAGCTGAATTTGGGTTAATTCTAAAATGAGAAAGGTTGTCATGTATGTGGGTAGAGAATCCCAGATTTTTTTTCAGTAGTGAGCCCTTCCACATACAAGTCAGAATTTCATTTCTATAATGGGAATTTAGGATTTTCTGTGCAGAGCATAGAAAAACTAAGATTGGGTTTGGTTTGTTTTTCAAACCTCAGCCCCATCCTTTATTATGACTATTCTTTAAGAATTTTAATTTGTATTAAAAATCATGTTAGCCATCTACATCCTTTATTTGCTCTTGTGCAAGCTCTTAAGTGAGCATTAACAGTGCAAATGAAACCTGAGTTCAGTTACAGTCACTGGAGAAAGTCTTGTTCACTTCATTGGAGTCATGATTTCACTCACTTTGCATAGGAGAATCTCAGCAAATCTGGTACAGAGATAATGAAAAAAATGTATCCAAGACTGTTTAACAATCTTGCTATAAAAATAAACCTTGACCTCACAGTTTAAAATGATATTATGATTTTTTTTTTCTTGTGGTCTCCTAAAGAAAGGTACTCTGGTTCCCATCATCTCTTTTCCTTTTTATCTTGTTGGCAAATAATTGTGGGTTTTATTGTTTGGTTTTTTTCTCCTTTCTCAAGGAATGCAGCAAATGGATTTTTCTTCATTGGCTTGTTTTTTTTTTGTCATAAACATCACTGATAAGGCTAGTGTTGTCAGTACGTTCTGGGAAGTACGACTTAATTAAAAAGCTGGCTGGCTAATTACCTTTGAAGCAGCCAAATAAACATACTGGAAGATGAGAATGATCAGTGGGATAATTTTTATTTATTTTTTATTTTATAATTTAATTTTAAAACTTTCTCAGTGGAATAGGTTACTTGCAGACCAGAATACTCCCAAGCTAACACAAAACATTTTCAAGGTAGAAATTGATTGTTGTGCCTCTCCATTGCTGAGCAAGCAGTTCTGATTTTGTTGTTGTTGAAGATGATACCAAATAAAGAAGAGGACTCTGAAATAGTGAATTTACCTCTGAACATTGTATGCCTTGTTTTTGCAGCCATACATGTTCAGATCATCTTGACCCGTGTGCCTGGCAGCTATGGTTGGCATTCACTCATTAGTTCTCAATACACACTGATTTCTTATGTGGTTTGTTCCAGTTGTTCATTCTGGAACACATTCCATCTCTCTTTTTCCAAGGTCAATGTTCTGCAATGCAAGAGGCCCAGATTCCCTTCCAGGCTGTGGCATAAAGCAAATCATGTCTCTGACCATGGATCATCTTGTCTATCTCATTTATTTTTCCCATCAGTGTTCTGTTCTGAGTAAATAAAGTGTAAAATAAGCTTGTCGTACTTGAGTAATGTTTCATAAATCATACTGGGATGTGTTAAATAGAAAAAATATGTTACTCATTTTATATAGAAAATTGGACCTGTAAGTGGGAACAGAGGGGTTTCTCAAAAAGCAAGCAGCACTTTAATTATTTAATTTTGGCAATATCCTTGTCTTATGAGCAAGTGTTCTTGAACAGAACAGATGAATAACCCACGGATGGATGAGTGTAATCCATTCATCTGTGTGTGAAGCCAAACTCATTCGGAAACCAAATGACATCAAAAGTCCAAGTGATGATCAGGAGTGTGCTTGACAGTGTACTATGGGGAGCCAAAATAACACAGCATATGGTTTAACAAATTGACTGACTAGGTCCTTTCTTCTCCAGCCTTTGTGATTTTTCTGTTTGAGCCCTTCTGAAGGGGCTGAAAACAGTCAAAAGTGTGTGTTAAGTGTGCGCCTGAGGAAGTATCAGTTAAGATGAATGGATATGAACTCCTCAGTTAACTGGTGAGGCATTTTTGTTTCAGTTATTTGACCATATTCACAGGCTACTCGATTTTAGTGTCCCTTGTAGTGAGAAGGAGAATTTTGGCTAGCCTATCTACAGTGTAAATTGTTATTCTCTTTGGCACTGTGCATTTCTTTATGATAATCTGCTGTTTGTAAGCTTACACTAACTAGGCATAGTCTTGTCCAGTTCTCTAGTTTTACAAAAGGAATCCTTACACAGCATTTTGTTAAGCAACTAGATACTGCTACGCTACTAGCTCTAGTAGTATGAGTACTACTACAAACACTTGGCTTACTGTTTTTCATTTTAAGTGCATGTCACCCCATATACTATGATGTAAGAGAAGAAAAGGTGTTTGTGTGTGCATGTGTATATACATACACACACACAAACATCCGTGACTAATGTGTCTTTATTTGCCAGGTATGTGAAATGAACAGCTAAGAGGATTTAACTTCTGATATCAAATAACCAACTACAGTTTACTACTGCTGGTTTAGGAGAATGAATGAGATAACTTACTAAGAACATTGGAATGCTTCCTAGCTAGAAGTTGCTGCCTTGAGGATGCAAAAAGGTATATATTAACATGAAGAATATTTGAAATGTGTCTTCAAAACTAGCACACCTCTTTCCTCCAAGGCTCCTGCTGTAGGTCATTTTCCTCTGGTTATTTTCAGGGGATTGTAAACTTTGGGAAAGGACTGTCCTCCTCTGCAACTTCTACAGAGTAACTCAGCAAGTTCCAGGTGCTTAACATATAACACACATCCTTGCTGAGGCACTTAAGTGTCATAGCCAGCAATCTTTATCTAATGTTAGTGATCTCTGAGGAAACAAAGACAGCTCCTTGTGAGTTTTAACTACTATGTAGACAACAGAGAAGGCAGACGGTGTACAGAATTGATGACCAAGTGGCTAGTCTCATTAAGTCAGATTTTACCCTGATTTACTTACTCTGAAACTGTAATGGTCTCAGTGTGATTAGAATTCATTGTGTGTACCATCAGCCTAACTATGAAAGCAGAAAATTTGCACTACCATCAAGCAGATGTTGTTCTTCCTAATGAACTAACTAATAGAGAAAAAAAATAGGAAGTAATGCTAAGCTTGTGTCTGCTGGCACTTGGTCCAGGAAGTAAGACAGAAGTCTTCCTTAAATAACAGTAGGTCTATGTCTCACAAGAGCTGGAGAAAGACCAATTACACAGGACAGTCTGCAGTTTAACCTAAACCAAGAACACCAAGCCAAGTCCTCATTTTGTAGAAGAACGAACAGTCACACACTCCCTACCTATGGAAATGAAGGAAATACTGTATATGGGTGCCATAGGGCTGGACTTAATGATTCATCAAGGCAAAAGCTCTAGAAATTGCAGGTTTTTTTTCCTGCAGAATACTTTTTCTAAAACTGAGGGCAAAAACCGTGACCATTACGATGATGCTTTTTTTCAGGTTGGCCATGTTTTTTTCTTTGTGGGTTGTACTTTACTGACACAATCAACTGAAATGGCTCTTCTGGAGCCATTACAATTTGTTGTGTTAGTGCAGCTGAAAACACTTCAACGTACCATGTGTCACACTTTGTCAAGTTAACTGTTGATGATTCCAAATCAGTATTGGGAACAGTGCTGATGCAGTGCAATGCAGCAATTGCTTGTGCAACATAAGCATTCATGAAGAGGGATAAACTCTGCTGAAGTAAAGAAGCTCTATCTATTGTTGTTGGTGAGGTGTCCCTGCAGTTTATTTAGCCTAAAGCATCAAGTTGTCCATCCCTTCAGTTCTTGAAGTTACTTAGAAATACCACAGGAAGAAGAGCATTCTTATCTAAATGCTCATGAACCACTAGTCCATTTTAACAAGGCAATAATCTTCAGAAATCATATTACACTCTTACTCAGCAATAAGTGATTAAGGGATCTACCAAAGGAGATGCAAAAAATGCATGGCAAAGTCAGACAGGTAGAGCCAGCTGTGTGGCTACCAGCAAATGATATAACCAGGAGTTCACCTCGCCAGATAGTGCTAAGGTTCATATAGCCACTCTCTCTGCCCAGTAAATTCACACTGGGACAGCAATGACGCTAAAACTGAACTTCCTGATCTTAAAGGTCTCTTCCAACAAAAGTCATTCTATGATCCCTCTTTAGATTTTTATTCTCCGATTTGTACATGATTTGGCTTATGTGTGAACAACTCTAGAATTGTCATATTCATGTTGAAATGGATAATGGATAAATGACAGTGAACCTGTGCATAAACAAAAGTGGTACCTTATTCATGAGAGCAAGAAGCAATACAAAAAAGTTGTGATTTTCAGTTACTGCCAGTTACTGTCAGATCTGTAGAATTCCCGAATGGCAGTAAAGGTATTGATACTGAAGAATGCCTATCTGTTACTTTAAATACCACTGAAAAGGAGGACATTGAATTCTTTGTGGAAAATTGAGAAATGGTGACTAGAAAGCTGTGAAATTCTTTACAACATCAAACAATCCTTCAGGTCTGGCTTCCTAATGTTAATGATACTGAATTAATATGTAGACATCTAAATAAGATTTTTCAGAAGGAAAATAGTCCACACATTGGAATAACACTGAGACAGGCAAAGTTCTAAGCACTCAGACTCTCAAGAGCAGGAGTTCTCGACCAGTGAAGCAGACATCAGCGATATACCCACATAAATGCAGCTCAGTAAAAGCCAGAAGAACTGCTCTGAGAAGCAGTGCTCTGAGCTTGCAGATGCATCAGGAGGGAGAAATGGTGCTGCTGGGCAGGTCACGCACTGTACCTCCTCATACCGTGTGCAGACCTGCAGATTCATCTTTTAGGGAAGGTGCCAAAATACATCAGGGCAGATGAGTGCTTTGAATGTGGGGGAGAAAGGCAGACACAATACTGACAGACAAGTCATTCTCCAGGCCTCTTGCTATTTCCAGCTACCAGACCCACCACTTTTCTAAGCTGGGGCAGAAGAGTGACAGTCCTGACAAGGAGGAGGGAGAGCTCTGGCAGAAGGATTTGGGGAGACACAGTGATGGGATATACTTGAATGCAAGGAAACACTGCTTTCGGGGTAATGTGAGGTTGATCTTTTACTGATCTCTTCCGAGGTTAATCCTGCTTATGATTTAAACAGTCATTTAAATGGCTAAAGTTAACTGATTTAGGAAAGCGCAATAATGTCTTGGCTATTATACAAATGTATTTTAAACAGCATCTGAGCAACACAAGGTCATGCAGATATCCAAATAGTCTATTAGGGTATTACATGAATTTAAAGGATAACATCAATTTCAACAGAAGATTGACCTAACTTATTTAAAACAAAAAGTGCATAAACAAACCTTTCACCAGGAATGCTCGGATGCTATCCTAGACTTCTTTTTGGCCTTGAACCACTTCAAATTAATTGGTGTGGAGCCAAAGGAGGTGCATAATATAACATCACAATTTATATTTAGGAAAACTCGTTAGAAATGAAAGAAGTTATGTAACTCCTCAGAGAAAGGAAAAGAATATAGGACAAATTATACTCAAACACTGCAGTTAAATTATTTTAACAGCAGGGTAGCTTTAAAAAAAACCTGTTAGGACAAAATCCTACATAGCATGGGGGAAAAAAAGCTTTTACATCTTACTGCAATTAGAAACTCATCAGGTTAATGGAGCAGTTTTTCAAAAGCTGCCATTTAAGTTTTTGCACATGGCATTGATCTCACTGTATTTCAGTTTGTGAACAGAACTTGTCCAGAGGAAAAAAAAACAATTGTGCACTTTCTAATGTACATGTAAAATCAAAGCCCTGTATCTTTGTGCCTGTGCTGTTTCATTCAACTTGTACTTGTGATAGAATTCTAAGAAGACTTTACTTTCACTTCAATATCTACTCACTGAAATTGCCAAAAACACCAAGTGATTTTTGGGGTATCTCAGTCTTTAGCAGGGTAAGTGAAAGGCTTCAAGAAAGCAAAGAAATGAAGCCAGCAAGTCAAGATCCACTATTAATTTGAGTACTTGAAATCTGAGGCACAGGAAATTAATTACTACTTTTGATAATTTAGGCCAGCACTTTAAAAAGTTGTTTGATATCTAAATATACGATGAGAAAAAATGCTGAAATGAATGGAAAGGGATGCAGCATAAAGGGAAAAGTTCTCCAAACCAGCCAAATGACAGAGAAGGATAAATCTGTAGGGATTTCATTTATTGTCTATGGCAATTTTCATATGTGCTGTTTCGTGGCTCCTAAATATGCTGCTTATTTGCAAAGATATCTAAATGTCAAAAGACACAAAGAGAGGGGGATGTACAAAGCATCTACTGACTCGAGATACGTAACAAGTGAAAAATAAGATAGAGCCTGCAAAGCATGTTATGCTACCTTTACTGAAAGGATGAATTATTCCTTTTAGGAAGTAATGAATTATTAGAATTAGGTGCCTAGACTGCAGCAGGTCTCCACTCTAAGGAATTATTTATTATTTTTTTTTAGATGAAGCTTTAAACATGGTACACTGAAAAACAAAACTGCAAACAGAGGTGTTACTTAACAGCAAGGCACCGTCCTCACTGTTGCAGTCATATTTTTCAGGGTGGATGGAACAAGGCAGTGAATAGAATAGAATAGAATAGAGAATAATTTCATCTGGAAGGGACCTACAACAATCATCTAGTCCAACTGCCTGACCACTTCAGGGCTAACGAAAAGTTATTTGTCATTTCCCATGTTATTAAGGGCACTGTCCAAATGTATTTTAAATGCTGACCTCCTCTGGGGCATCAACCGCCTCTCTAGGAAGCCTGTTCCAGTGTTTGACCACCTTATTGGTAAAGAAAAGCTTCTTAATGTCCAGTCTAAACTCTCCCTGGCACAGCTTTAAACCATTCCCACACAAAACAGAGTAACTCGATGAATGAAGTAAAACTGTGTAACTAACTAATATCAGAAGGATACTCTTGACTTAAAAATGTATTGCTATTAACATATAATATTATTATGAATAATACTCTGTCTGGAAAGGCTTTTACACACACACGTCTTGCTTGTTATTAAGAACCATAAAAGCAAAACCTCATTCATAGCCTATGCACACTGTGTATCACACTCATTTGTAAGATTAGAGCTTTATCATGGCTTTAAAACAGAAGAGTTTTTCCTATCCTGGTAACTCATTTTGTATTCCTTTAAACTGTCAAGGCATGCAAGAGAAGATACTTTGAAGAAAGATGGCAAAAAGATGTAGCAAGCAGTATCAGTAGTAACTTCAAAGAAATACTGTTAACCCTGCAGGATCTGGTTGCCAAAGGAACAATTCCTTCTCTGCTAGCTGAAAAAAGGAAAACCGAGACTAGCTACATCCAGACAACACAGATGATGACTATCACAGGACTACTGGTAATTCACAGCAAGATGTCCAAGAACTTAAAAAAACTATTTCTATCCTGTAAAGTATGCAGCATTGTCACCACTATATTTTAATTACTTACATTAATAAACTGCATCTGAGGACATTAATCACCCCAGATACTAAGAAATTTAAACCTGCTCCTTTTGAATTTTAAATCAATCAAATCTCTAAATTTGGTGCACAACTGAAAAAGAATTAATCAAAATGAAAATGCAGTTAAAAATAAAATAAAATAAAAATGACAAGCGAGGAACAATACCAGAAAGATGGGTTCCCACTGAATATTAAAGTACAGCAGCTGAGGAAATCTGCCAAACACAATCAAGACTCTTCATAAATTGGATTCTTGAGTCAGTGTCTTCAATCAGAACTAGCAGGAAAGACATCCAGTTGCCATGTGGGAACAGACGGGGAGTTAGACCTCCTTGAGTCTTTTGCTAAGGACATCAAAGAAGAGCAAATGTTAGATTGCTTTGCCTGAGGAGAGTATGGGCAACTATACCAACCAGCTTCCAAAAAAATACATCTTCAAAGCACTGGACAAAGATGAACTAACAATTCCCTGCTCCATTTCCCATTATAGACAAAGCTGAATTCCCCCAGAAAAGCTAATCAGACCTGAGGCTTTAGAGACAGAAAAGGACCTTTTTTTTTCAGGAGTATTGGGATGGCCAGGCTAATTCACAGTAGTATAGTGACAATCTCCAGGTTATAATCCCTACAAGAAGCACAAAGTGGTCTATTTTAGTACCTTCCCAACTGCCTAGCATTGCATTTTGCTCAGCTGAAGTCGATCCAAGTGGCTCTTAACAAAAAAAAGAATTTGCAGATAGTCATAAGCTCACTGGACACAGAGAGGAGCAAGTGGATATTTTTGTCATTTCCCAGCAGTCTGTTCTTGTTTTCATATATCTCAAATGATCATATGAAGATGTCAACCACTAGAAAGTCAAAAAGGAGTGCTGCATGAGGAAATATCCGGCAAAGGCAAGGGAGTATCTATCACCTCTACTAAACGAGGACATCAGCCATTCAAGAGCTCTCCTGTCTCTTCTAGTCCTACTGTGCAGGTCTGGATAATATAAAATGTTCTAGAAGAAGCAGCAGGGACTTTTCCCCACTGCAGGAGAGTAACTTTTAAACTGTATAGACATTTTTTCTTAAACTAGATCATATTGAGCTTCAGTAAGTCTAAGTGTCTAATACCTACTTTTGAGGAAAAACTGTCATCTTCATTTGCAGAGGCTTCTAATAACTTTCTTAATACATTTTTCTAGAGGATCAGCGTATTAACCTATGACATTTCAGAGAATGTTTAAGCCTGTTTAAAACACAGTTTTTGCTCAGGCTACAACTGTCAGTTGAGGACTTGATTTTTTAAAAGAAACAGTATCACCATGCCCACATAACACCATAGTGCAATGGCAGTTCCATTTGTATAAAGATATCCCATCCTGATCAAACATATTCTTCCTCTCATTTGGGAAAAATTACACTTATGTTAAACATAAATAATGATATTGACTACAAAAGGATAGCAAATATGGTTCATGTATTCCCTCAGTAGTCTAACCAACCCAACACACATTATATACACAAGCTCTGAAGAGCCCCAGTGCCCAGTTCTGCTGGAAACAGAGGGCCAGCTTCTGAAGGCGTTTTTTACATATCTCTATGGGCACCTGTATATAGGTAGGTACAGGATGAGATGCCTACTGTTTTCACAAATCTAACAAAGAGCCTGAATATCCTCAACATCCTTGTCCAATGTACGTAACTCATTTAGATTCCTTAAAGAAAATCCAGTTACCAAGACACTACTAGTACCAAAATATTAGAAATATTTGGAAAGTAATTGATTCAAGTTAGAATCATACCATTGAATCATATAATCATAGAATACCAGCTTGGAAGGGACCTCAAGGATCACCTACTCCAACCTTTTATGGTGAACTATATATATACATAGTTTAAATGAGATGGCCCAGCACCCTATCAAGCTGAGTCTTAAAACTGTCCAGTGTAGGGGAATCCAGGAATCCACCACTTCCCTTGGGAAATCATTCCAATATCTAATTGTTCTTCTGATGAAAAATTTTCTTCTGGAGCCCAATCAGAATCTCTGTAGGAGTAACTTGTACCCATTACCCCTTGTCTTATCCATGTAACTACTTGTAAAAAGGGAATCTCCATCTCCTTGGTAGCCACCAGTTGTTTTAGAATGTCTTGGGGGAGCAGTATTTTAAAAGACCTTTATTAGAAAATTGCCTATTAGTAAAGCAATTGACAGTTCTGGTAGAGCTGAGTTCATGAGATACTTACGATCAACAAGCATAGTACTTGTGGCTAACAGCTGCTGTCCACTTAGGAAACACAGAAAGCAATATGATTTCAAAGAGTAACTGGCACATAAAGAAACACTTTTACATTTAGTTAAGATTCTCTTGGAAAAATAGCACTGAACAGAGTTGAAAATGCTTTAGCAGCAACCCTGCTGTTGAAGCTATAGGGATGTGCACATTCTGTTCCAGTTCAGGCAATCTGCTGTTTCTCTGGCAGTGGCACAGGTAATAACAACATGGCAATACCAATTACAGTGGTAACAGCCCTCACCTCAAATGGTAAAATAATGAAATACACTTGAGTTGTGAAGCTAAAGTACTAACAAAACCATACTATTTGACTCATAACGTTTTATAGATACCTATTTTTGCTGCCAGACCTGTATGTAGGTAGTATTTGATGTAGGTAGGAAGTGTTTGAACCAATGGTAGTGTTTGATCTTCCTCTATTACTAACCTATGCAACCAAAATCACAAAGTCAAACATTGTGACTCCCTATCAAGGCATCATTAGAAATTATATGTAAGAACCCAAATCCATACTTCACCTTATTATTAAAGGAACCACTTTCAGATTACCTTTTTTCTTGATTTTGAACGTATTTTCTTCCCATTCTGGAGACAGTGCAGCTAAGCAACTTCAAACCTGCAATTTCCAAACACTCACACTTTTGATTATCCTGAGCACAGACAGCTTCTCCCTGGTTAGAGTTTGGTTTCTCTGATCCCTGCCTTTTCAGTTTGAATACATGCAGCTGCGCAATCCTTTCAGATCCTGGCCAGAAGTAGAAGCCAAGACATTTGTTCTGCAGAAGAATGAGTGGGGAATAACTTCCTAAGTTAATAGGTGGCTTGTCAGGTAGGAATCATACAGTCAAAGGATAGCAAAAGGTGGTTACCAGTAAATTCAAAATCGTGTTAAAACTACTTAGCATGCTGAGCATCCTTTCAGGTTAAGTGAAAGTAATTAAGCGTTTCTTTAGAAAATAGTATGAGGAAGTAAGTCCCCAGAGCCCACGGAGGTCTGTCATGGGGTCTGAGCATTTCCCAAGGGACCGCTGCATGCGTGCTAGGGAGCTGGCTGGCTTTGTGTAGCAGCCTGCAGCAAGAGGAACGGTTGTGAAGTATTAAGGCATAAGGTAGGAACACGTGCACAAAACACACAGTGATAAAGTACATAATAAAACTAATGATATTTACATTACAGATCACGATATCCGCAAGACTGAAGCACAGACCCATTCTGGCTGCTGCTGGCCATGCTGTCTCCAGCTCTGTCCAGACAGTGTGCCTGAGGGTAAGAAATTATTTCCTTACAATCTCTTAAAGGTGTGGATAGCAAACCAGTTAACATATTATCGCTTCCTAACGCAAAGGAATGAGGTTAGCACTGTCGTTAAAGCCGCAGCCTGGTCATCTGGGATGTGCCATGAGGCGTTACCCCGGGCCGGAGAACTGACTCCACAGGAGCCGCAGTGGAGCAGTTGAAGCGCCGCGACCATCCCCTTTGTAACTCGGGCTTTCACTGCCACCCGGTGGACAAACAGGTTTACACCGCGGAGTTACCTACCAGCGATAACATTTGACCCAGGGGACTTGTAGGAGAAAAATTCCTTAACCTAAATTCGCGGAACAACAAGGGAGGGCTAAAGGAACCTATTACTTGATACAAATCACACATTCAAAAATCATGGAGGTATGTCCTAAAGCATCATGAATGTGACAACAAATAATGGCTGTATTTTGAAATGCTTTTTGTCTTCTGATACCTATGCACTTACAATATTCTTGCAGTATCAAGGGCCAACACCTTTTAATGGTAGGTTTTACCTAACCACAATTTCAGAGGGAAGAGCTTTTGAGACCAGCAAATAGCACAAATCTTATAATTAAGCTGCTGAATAGTGGTGATATTAATGGTGGTTGGCAAAGATTCCTTGTTGAAAACAAAACTTTCAAAAGTGATAACTTTTGATGATGTCACTACAACCAGGTTGCTAACAAAGACAAATGATATATGCAGGACAGTCAGAGCACTCAAGATACTCATCCATATTGCATTCCACATATGGGAGTACTCCTTATAAGAAATACTTTATACAATGTCCTTTTATGTCCTAGACTTTATTATTTAGTAATCTGTCACACTGAAGTTCTTTTAAGCACTTAAAAAATACAAAGGGATGTGACATCAAAGCAACAAGAAAGAAAAGAAAATACAAGGAAAGAAAGAAAAAAAAAACACCCAAGAAGTTCCAGATGCAAACACAAAGTGGAAATATGTGGCTCATAAATACTGATTGTGTAACACTTGTTTTAGGATTTCAGTCAAAAGCATCCTTTAGGGTTATCATTCTTGGCTTTGGAAAAATCAAAAATAACAGGGTCCTAGGTATTTAAAAGCCACATTTTATTCAGAAAGAGAAAGTTCTTTGCAGCTGGGCACAATCGGGTTTCCTCTTTTCCCCATGTGCCAGTGTAATCATTTGGATCTGGAGCTCAAAACCTTGTATTCCTTGTATTAGAATTGCAGAACAATCACTTACTAGCCAACGGGAGAAGAACAAAATACGCATTTCTTCTGCTTTGACTAGTTACGGGATCATTCTGAAGGCCTTCCAGGCATGTAGCAAAGATCCTTGGTGCCCTATGGCCCCAGTACACATCCTTCTGCCAAAGGAGAGATAAGAAAAGCAGAAAAGTTTTTAAGATCAAAACAAAAACCTTTTTGGTCAATGTCCTTTTTCTGGTAGTTCTGAAATTCATGATTACAAGACAAATGATTTATCAGGCTCCATGATTATGCTCTCCATTTCAGACTGTAAAATAACTACTCTGAAGCAAACACGGTGTCATCTAATCTACTTTACTGTAACAACAGCTGAACTAAGCTTTGACAGTGATTTTCCTTTTGTATGCTCAATTCCCAAACTCAGACTGAAGTTTGAACTTGAGAGGGTGCAGACTACAATGAGTGAAACCAAAGGCAACATTCGTATGAATCTTAATGAAGTGAAATTCTCAGGCTTCAGGCAACTTCAAGTCTTCTGCAAGTCAGACAGATCTGCATTACATGAGAACTCGATGTAACATTATGATACTCTCACAAATACAAAAGGCTGCATTTTCCAGAACCTGATTCCCCTGTGATCCATCTTTTAAAATCATGATTATGAAAGGTTTTGGAAAAACAGTGCAAACTGTTTGCTTAACATCATTTGCTTTTAGAGCACGTCCAGAAGTGTTAAAAATATGCTTCAGATGACAGGAGTGATTCATGACTAGACAGCTGCTGAGAGAGACATCACCGACAGGAGAGAGAGGGAAAGAGATTTGACATGCAGATTTCTTGGAGAAAAAGAAATTAAATACCTTTTCTTCTGGGCTTTAGAATTTAGGAATCATTTTAATGACTTTTGAATTGAAACAAAGTTGTTGCATCTCCTGAAGCTGTCAGAACTTCAGTGCCTCTCAGACCTGTTTCAGAGGCTGCAGTCATTACTCAGCTGATGGGATGACTGTCTGCCATTGCTTTCTGGAGAGGAAGAGGCAATATTCTTTTGTCCCTTTAGTCTTTTGCAATATTAAGAGATTGACTGCTGAATTTCTTGTCAAGGCATAACTTCATAAATAATGCAATTCTTCCATAGGTGTCAATCTTTAGACAAAACGTTTAATAAAGTTAGTTGGAAGTAAGTCCCAAGGAGGGATGCTTTCCCCATTCTTGATCCATGGAACAGATTCAGAAAGTGATTGATTGAAATCCAAATATGAAAGTAATGAATAAACCATTTAACACTTGAGTTTGACCTTTGATGTTCTAGTGATCTCTGGTGTTCCCCATCTAAAAAATGCCATGGCAGAACTGCTCAGCTCTGGTCTACACCTACAGTCCCACTGCTTTTCCCTCTCCATTTAGCGTGGATCTGGTTGCCTGTCAACACAGGACTTTACTGTAACAGCCTACCTCTACACAGCAATTTTCACTGATTTTCTGCTTTGATTTTTCTAATTTCACATATACTTACAATAGTACGATGTTCCCTAGAAGCCCAAGCTTAAATTTCTAGTGTTTGTCAAAACAATGCACCTTTCATCTTGGCCGTTTCATGACTCCACATATACATGCCTCCTGGATGATTTAATGGTTATGGGGTTGTTTTTTTCCAGGTTTTCCCTCAAATAACATGCCTTACTTTTTGTGCATAGCAAGTGAAAATGCCCAGGGGCTTTATTCTGAAGTGGAAGTAAACACTAGAGCTCTCTGTCCCTAAATTTACAAATTTCCAGCCACTTCTAAAATACGCATGTCATGCATTCATATATTTGCATTGAAAAAGCTAAGCTGATTTTAGAAAACCAATATGATTAAATCATAGGCAAATTTGTGTCGACCACCCCCTTTATAGAAGGGGCTTTTTTAGCTTTCTTTGTTTCACCAGAATACAGATTATCTATTTGAAATACATGAACTGAATGGACTTCCCATTGAGGTTAGTGTATTCTAGCATTGTAATAAAGGTTATGAAAAGATGTCCGAGCACCAGCTGGCCTTCCTTTGATCCTCTCCATTCTTGTGATGATACATTTTCACACTTAAGATGATTCCCTTCTACCTCAAAGGCTGAGAGCTGCTTTGGTCCTTACAAATATTAACTGCAATCACAATGACCTATCTTTCTGGTTCCAGTCATCTGTTTAATATAGAGTGGAAGGTCAGAACTACACCAAAAGGGCCTGAAACGCTTTATTCCAGTATAGTGCCCCCTGCAGAGCTGCACAAAAAGCTGGCAGACTTGTAGTTCATGCATGCACGCTCCTCAGCACCGCATTGTGCCGGCCTATTAATGGGCTTTTGTAACCTTCCAGGAAAAATTCCCTCACCAAGAGAACAAAACTGTTGTCAGATCTGAACACACATGTGAATATCAACTACAAAAAAAAAAAAAGAAAAACAAAAAAGAAAATCTTAAATTAACCAGTAGTGTTCCTGTCTTTAGAAAACTGAATGTCTGAGTCACTAGCTTGTGTCTTCACTAGGCTATGTGTCAAAGGTAATTTTTATCTATTTTCCAGGATGGAGATTTAATAACAGGGATGGAAACCAACTGTTTAGAGGAGGCAAATTCAATAATAGATGTCAGTAAGGATTAATGAATAAGGCTATGTACCAGAAAGCACAAGCCTGTGTGTACCAATACAAAGAAATCTATTTGCAGCACAGGTCACTTTGAAGTCATTAGCATACTGAATTACCAAATAGCTGCATCTAAGGCCCTTCAGTTGTCATTAGAACATGTTTCCCAAGCTATTGCATTTTCCTCCTACAAATCTCCCTGTGAAGCTCCCTTTGCTTGCTTTCTGTTAAGTCTTCCATACAAGCAGGGCCATCTACATTTCTTGTCGTGTTTTGTATCACTTTTGAATTGAGCTCTTCAGTAGCAAAGCTAACTTTCCAAAATCCTGGCACAAACCCCAAAGCATAGAGACCAGGGATTTTTATAGTTTTACAACTATGTGGGACTCGATTTACCTATATGTCTTTACATTTTTCCTCTCTGATCCTGCATATGTTAACCTCTGGTCTGGATTATGAGGGGTGGGTAAGTGGCATGAAGTGAGCAGCAAGAATTGAATGCAGCTGTTCACATATGAATGGAGCTACCCACAGTGGGGAAGACAATGAAAGGAAAGAAGAAAGTGGATTCCAGTAGCAAATGGCCTATGGGGCCAGTTCCACTTGCTTCACACTGATTTTGTCTTAAATTTGGCTTGCTCTTGTATATGCCACTTAGATGTTTTGGGAAGACTTCACGTGTAGCAATTACTTCCCTATAAAATTATCAACAGGAGTTTAACACTATTTGGACTTAGTGAAGAAGTCATGGAAACAAAATGCAAGTGCTCTGTTCTAAAGCCCAATCTCTAAATTCAAGAATCTGCAAACTATGTAGTAGGCCAGGTTTAAAAAGAGTATGAGAGAATGCAGAGAATCTCAGATCACAAAACCACTCTCCATGCTCAACAACAACAGGTCATAAAAAATTGCCAAGTCCTTCCTAGTGAAGGTCTCATTCCTTATATGGGTTTGTATTTTCAGTTCTGCAGAAACTAGAGTATAAGTCTCAAGATAAGCAGAGGACCTTTTTTGGGGGGGAGAGGGGGGAAGTTATTTGAGCTCAGACTTAATTATACAATGTACCATTTCCCCACCTACACACAGAAAACAGAGAATCATAGAATCACAGGATCATCCTCATTGGAAGAGACCTTCAATATGGTAAAGTCCAACTACTAACCCAGCACTGCCAAGTCACCATTAAAACATGTCCTTAAGTGCCACATCTACATGTCTTATAAAACCCTCTAGGGATGGTGACTCCACCACTTCCCTGGGCAGCCTGTTCCAGTGTTTGATAACGCTTTCTGTGAAGAAGTTTTTCCTTATATCCAAACTTCCCCTGGTGCAATTTGAGGCCATTTCTTCTTGCTCTATCACTTGTTACATTGAAGAACAGGCTGACACCCACCTCGCTACAACCTCCAATTTCCTTCCAGTCAGTTGAAGAGAACAAGGTCTCCCCTGAGCCTTCTTTTTCTGAGCTAAACAACTGCCATAAGCAGCTAGCTTCTCCAGATGGATGCTATGGGAAATAGTGTCAAAAGCTTTACTGAAGTCTAGGTACACAACATCCACACCTTTTCCTCAACCACTAAGCAGGTCACCTTGTCACAGAAGAAGATCATGTTAGTCAAACGGGAACTGCCTTTCGTAAACCCATGTTGACTGGGCCTGATCACCTGATTGTCCTGTACATGTCATGTGAAGGCACTTGAGATGATTTGCTCCATCACCTTCCCCAGTACTGAGATCAGACTGACAGGCCTGTAGGTCCCCAGATCCCCCTTTCTGCCCTTCATGTAGATGGGCAGCATATTTGCTAACCTCCAGTCAACTTGGACCTCCCTGGTTCGCCGGGACTGCTGATAAACGATGGCAAGTAGCTTGGTGAGCACTTCACTGGCTCCCTCAGTACTGTTGGGTGTATCCCATCGAGCCCCAGAGACTTGTGCGCAGCTAAATGGTGTAGCAGGTAGCCAATCCTTTCCCCCTGGATTATGGGGACTTTTTTCCATTCCTCATTCCCATCTTCCACCTCAGGGGGTTGGGCACTCAGAGGACAACTGGTCTTACTATTAAAGACTGAGGAAAAGAAGGCATTAAGCACCTCACTCTTCTCCTTATCCTTGGTCACTATATTCCCCCCACATTCAATAGAGGATGAAGATTCTCCTTAGTCCTCTCCTTAGGTGGGTTGCATACATAAAAAAGGCAGGTTAAATTTTGTATAGGTTTAATGCACTTAAATACTCAAAAAAAGCACAGTAATGCCTTCAAAACTTTAAACATTACTATAATTTAATTTTTCTATATTGTGCAGGGGTCAAATGACACTGAACAAACCCAAACTAAGCCCTAAGCCCTGAGTCACCTGTGTCTTCTGGTAACAAAAGTGACTCAAGCTTGCAAGATGAACTGAACAGCGGCTCTGAACTGCAGGACAGTTATTCTAATAAATAACAGTTAGCAGTCCTCTGATTATACTATGCCAGGCTGGTAAAGTGTTTTGGTTTGGTTTAGTTTTTTTTTTTTAACTACCATGCCACCCACACCAATTATAACAGCACTTTAGCAGTGCTTGCTATTAACCAATCGACTGATGTTTATTCATGCCCCTCAGCACACTGGCTATGGATATTTATGGGCAATAGCTACGGCTGCTTGTGAAATAGTATTGGCTCAATAATTATGTCATGGTTTCCACTTGTTCTTCAAAGTCACAGGGTATCTGTTGTTCTTCAACTCCTCCAGCTTACAGCAGCTGTAAGACTATAGCACCACACTTGCTATTCCTACTCAAACATCCCCTTCCTTGTGCATCTACACATTGGCACAGGAAATTCTCAGGACACAGAAAAAGATTTTCTTTCAAGGTAATTTTCCACAGAGGTCTCACTGAGAAAAGCTCAGAAAACACTAAATTGACAGGTCATACTATGTTTGACTTTGGAAATACAAAAGCAAACTACATCTTCTTGCACTGGTATTCTTACTGAAAAGTGGCTGCAAGTATAAGGTTTCTTAATCGAAAACATCTTACTCCGTACATAAAAATTAATTTGCTTCTATCGGAATCCATCCATCTACTCATTTTTTGAATTTTCTCTCTGGCTCAGCTTCTCCTTCAAACAGCCCAACTAGAAATAACAATTCTCAGTGCTCCTGCCCGGTGCTGAAACTCTTGCCTTTTCTGGTTCCAGCTGCACAAACACACACAGCTTGCTTTCTCCTACCAGCGTTTTCTCTACTTCCTTCTCAAAGGTGCCACATTGCAATGCGATGTTTTATCAAACTCCCCAGAACGCAAACAGTATTCACAATCTGGTAGCAGCTTTGAGCACCTTCATGGTTTTGGTGTGAGTCTCTCACAGAAAGAATTATTGCCAAGCAAGAGTGCAACACAGCTGCCCTCTCAGCACAAAACACTTGCACCCAAGTGCAATCTCATCTAAGTGCTTACAAGCACCTCAGGATGCCATTTTCACTTTAAGACAGTCTTCAGCGATGACATATTCCTTCAAAACAGTGTATAGACCTCCAACACTCTTGTTAGAAGAGCACAAAGGTTGCAACGTGGTCTGTTTTAAACCTACCCTGTACTGACTCCACCAAAATGCAACAGAAAAGCAAAACCACTGCAGAACGAGAGGCAACTAAATAGTTCAGAGGTTCACAACTGCAAAATTGCAGATTTGTTCTTTCCAAGCAACAGAATCCTCGTGGGAACAGATCAAATTTCTATTTTCTCTTGGGATAAGTAAATCTAAAAATAGTTTCTGACACAGGGAAAGCTACAGAGCTAGTGACTGGCAGATAGTCACATTTTGCCTTAGGCACTAGTGCAAGGAAAGCAGAGGGAGAGCAAGTGAGCACACATGGTCAGGGACAGAACCGTAGTACCAGGATTGTTGATTAGCATGTGGATGATTTAGCCCGGAGAAGAGAAGACCGAGAGGAGACCTCACCAATGTCTATAGATTTCTAAAAGATGGGCATAAGGAAGATGGAGACAGAATTTTCAGTGGTGCCCAGTGGCAGGACAAGGGGCAACAGGCACAAGCTGGAACACAGGATCTTCCATCTAAATATGTGGAAAAACTTCTTTAGGGTGAGGGTGACAGAACACTGGAAAAGGCTGCCCAGGGAGGTTGTGGTCTCCTTCTTTAGAGATATTCCAAGCCCAGCTGGATATGATCCTGTGTTAATGTGCTCTAGGCAAAGCTGCTTTGGTGGAAGGGTTGGACTAGATATCTCTAGAGGTTCCTTCCAACGATTCTGTGATTCCATGATTTCCACAAAGATCTGCAGTGTTCCCTCACAAATAATGTAGAAGAAAATTAATGAGAAGAGCTAAGGGTTGAGATATACAAAGTGTTCCCTGCTTAATCCTGTGTGGGGCTGGGTTCTGCTAGTCTAGTCTGCATGCAAGTTTTAAAATTAGGCACTGCACAGGATTCTTTCTTTTTACTTCACTGTTTGGAAAAAGATGGTTTAGTCTTCTAGTGTATAGTATTATAGTGCACTACAAGAAAGATGGAAAAAAAATCCCCATTTGCTCTGCAGTGCATCTGGATTTTTTTTTAAGTGGTCTGTTAATGTAGTGAAAAGTTTTTCATACCATTAAATGACAATTGAGAGAAATTTGTATCTTAATATAAGTTAAGACTTACACATACAGTGTAATGTTCTGCCTCCTTTAAGGACTGCTATGCTCTGGCCAGTAATACTCTCTTTCTCATAGAATCATAGAATAGATTGGGTTGGAAAAGACCTCCAAGATCATCAAGTCCAACCCCTGATCCAACTCCGATTACTATATCATGGCACTAAGGGCCATGTCCAATCTCTTTTTAAAAACCTCCAGGGATGGTGAATCCACCACCTCT
>JANHFX010022458.1:0-19817 GCA_027560015.1 Chloroceryle amazona | reverse complement strand
ACGTGTCGAGGGCCTTCGTCGACAAGCTGCGCGGCTTGTGCCTCACGACGGAGAAGGAGGTGAAGCGGCTCGAGCGGGCCCTGCGCAGAGAGGACACGGGTAAGCTCGAGCGTCTCCTCGTCCCCTTCCTGGGGCGAACGAGTCCGCCGAGGCCTCGGCCTCTCCCGCTCCTAGGGCCGCAGTCCCGCTCCGGGACCGGAATGTGATCCGGAATGTTGCTCCCGATGATTTGTGGATGGGCGTCGCACCCGGACGCAGGGGCTGATTGCTCTTGCTGGGATAGCCCGCGGGGCGGGGCGGGAGGAGCGGTTCACAGAATCACGAAATGGCAGGGTCTGTAAGGGACTTCTGAAGGTTATCGAGTCCAACCCCCCCCTGCCAGAGCAGGAACACTCAGGGCAGGCCACGCAGGATCGTGTCCAGGCGGGTTTTGAAAGTCTCCAGAGAAGGAGACTCCACAGGCTCTCTGGGCAGCCTGTTCCAGTGCTCCATCACCCTCACAATGAAGAAGTTTTTCCTCGTGTCGAGGTGAAACTATCCTGTGTTTCAGCTTGTGACTGTTACCTCTCATCCTCTCACAGGGCACAACTGAAAAGAGACTAGCTTGACAGCCCCCCTTCAGATATTTGTAAACATTAATAAGACCCCCCTCTCAGTCTTCTCCAGGCTGAACAGCCCAAGTTGTCTCAGCTTTTCTTCATAAGAAAAATGTTTCAGTCCCTTCATCATTCTCATAGCCTCCACTGGACTCTCTCCAGTATTTCTCTGTCTTTCTTGAACTGGGGAGTCCAGAACTGGACACAATACTCCAGATGTGGTCTCACTAGGGCAGAGTGGAGAGGGAGGAGAACCTCCCTTGACCTGCCAGACACACTCTTCTTTATGCACCCCAGGTTGTTCCTTGGGAGTCCGTGATTTGGGCTTCTGTCTACTGTTGCACTCCTATGCTCCTCAGGACACATGGAGATGGGCCTTTGGTGAACTGATGGCTCCAGGGATGGGCCTGGGAGTAATTTGTCAGCGTATTATTATTTGGGTTCCCCCCTTACCATGGTCTCTGAGCTCTTTTGTGGGTGTGTCGATAAGCTTTTACCACTGGGAGAAATGTGTGAATGGGAATCACGTTCTTGCTTTTACTCTTCCCATGGATTGAGAGGAAAAGTCATTTGCAGGACTTGTTCTCTCTCTGCACAGACACCCCAAGCTTCTAATTGGATTTGTTGCTGTCTTGTCACATAGCAGGTGACCTCTTTTATGATATTTTCATTAGTTTTGATTTTCAGTGAATTAAGTAATGACTGGTGCATGTGTAACTGAACAATACTAACTGAACAATACTATCATCTGTCCATGTGTGAACAAGGTGCAAGAATTCAGCTTTTTGTTGATGTATGCTTTCCAGGAGTGTCTGTATCACTTTTTTCAATTTTTATTATCATTTCAAGTTCACGCTTTTTAAGGATAAAAATTCAGCATAATAATCCTTAATAACCCTGAGGTATACCTATTGTACCAATATATACTATACATATTTTTTTACAGTATTAGCTGCAACAGTAAAATGAAAGCCTATGTAATTTCTCTGTCCATAGCAGTCTCGTGCTGTGCAAGGTAGCTGCTGTGAAATAGTTTCTCCTTGATTTTCTGTCTTGATTCTCTTTTGCTAACATACAACTCCAACATCTCGAATACAGGAGATAATGTTTTGGTGTAGAATGTACTTGCATGCTAAAATTCTTTTTTTTTTTTTTCCCAAACCCTTTTATGTGAATTTGCATATCAAAGACTATGAAGAGGAATCTCCAATAAGAGTCTTACATGACCTCCATTGTGAAATCAGGGCTCTGAAGGTAGTGTCTTAACTCGTTTTCTTCTTGAAAAATTCTGTAGAGAAGGTGTTCCATGAACTCATGGTTCTATTTTCAGCATTAAGCCGCAACACAAGTTTGTTAGTCTGCAGTTCTGACCTTTATTTTACTCATTTACTTCTAAGTCCTTATGATGGTTGTGGATGTTGGGGGAGTAGCCAAAAACTTTTGGGTGACAGTGTAGATTTAGCGGTATTTATTAGTTTGCAATCACTGTTGTCACTTGGGTCAGCAGGGGACAAAGGTAACAGCGAAGTTGTAGCTGTGCCAAGGTGTAGGTACAGGGGAGAAGGATTTGGGAGCAGCAGCTCCCTAGAGAAGATGTGTGCTCGTTTGTGTTCAACAACTAGAACTTAAAATGAAGAAAATCTTCACAGAAGTTTCTGTACCTTCAGCCATCCCATTAAACTTGTGAAGAATGTTCTTTGTTTCTTTAATAGTAGTAGGAAAAACTAGGCTAGAAATAAACAAGTGTAGAAATATTTGAGAGGTAAGTAGGATATAAACTTAAGGTTTACCATCTGTTCTGAACTAATTCTTTGTAAATGGAGAATAGGAGTCCAAGCTAATTGCTGTTGTTTCATATTTTTAGGGAGTAAAGCATATTTTTGTTTAAGAGGTTACCAGTATGTAGTTATCATGCTATAAACTCTTGTAATTTTTGTAAGTTTTTGTACTTTCACACCTTGTATATCCCTTATATTTTGTAGCCTAGTTTTCAGGTATAGGTAAGACCTACATTCATGGCTTATCCTTGTCTGAATTTGAGTTCAATACTTATTCCCAAAACACTTTGTGTATAAACAACCACCATGTGGTGATTTGAAAACCATTATTTCTGTTTCCCCCCTCCCCTGTGCCCCCGAAGGAAGATGCTAATGCCAGTCTTCATAAGAGTTGCTCTGAAAAACAAGAGATTCATGACTTGATGAAGGCAAGTGAAATATTGATGCAGAGAAATGCAGCAGATCTTGGAAAAATCAGAGAACTCTTCAAGAAATATGGCTACAAACCACCTGCCAATGATTCTACAGGTAATATTTCTTGGCAATACAGTATGTGAAGACAAATATAAATTTGTAGAATGTTTTTCTTTAGCTATGTGTATATTTTTATTAAGAGATTAAGTACCTCTATGTTATTTGTTTTATAATTGCATCCAGAGGGTAAAAGATTGTATAGTTTGTATTCAAGTGATGAGGACATTATCTTAAATCACCATAGAGAAAATATTAAAATAGTGTTGTGCTTCACAGCACCAATGGGATAAGAGAAGCACATACGGGGGGTAGGGGACACATGGCAAGCAATGGTAGCTTGGTCACTGGAGGAGGGAAGTTAATCCAGTCAAAAAGTGCACATGCAGCTGTGTGAAAAATTGATACATGCCAGATGAGTTCAAAATACTGCAAGTGTCAGTACTACACATACTCCTTTTGGTTTCAAGGGCCCAATCAATCTTGAAGCCTTTAGCAGGTCACACCTTAACTTTTCCCTCAGCGTTATTCAGTCATTACACAAAAGAGAGTTGTGGTCATGGACCACATTCAGTCACCTCCAGGTTAAGCTACCACAACTGTTTTACAATGATATGGCAGAAGGCTCTGATTTTATAGTACCTTCCTTCCTGTTCTGTCTCTGCCTTTAAAGAAGACACCAAACAGCCAACAGGGTTAATTTTTTTTTTTATGATCTAATTTTAAATGAAATGTATCTGAATATGTAACACCAATATACAGGAAAGGTTAACAGCTCTGCCATATTATTTAAAATGGGATTTTTTTTTTCCCCTGCCTTGCTTCTTATGTCATGCAGAAGTTCACAAATATTTTACAGTGTTTCAATTTAACTAAAGTCTACAAATTACTCATTTGCTTATTTCTGCATTGGCTTATTTCTTTTTAGCTTGTTATCTAAAAAGCTACCATCTCTTCATGAGTTTCTGTTGCTGCTTGATAACCTTTCTTTAATGCTGTTTTTCTGAAGAATGAGTACTGTGCAGCCTTTGCTCTTTCTACAAAGCCATTTTCAGTTCTATAAAAAAATTGTTTTCATCATCATTTACACTGTACATTTTTAACAAACTTCCACTGAAATAAAAGCATGTAAACATATTTAAGATTAGCACTTCCTGCCTGTTCCATGCAGGGAAGTGAATTCTATTAAAAATACCCTTGTGTAAAGATTTTTACATTTCATTTTCCGTAGAAATAATATTTACCAGTACAGTGAAATTGAGTACATGTGTAACCTACATTGTAAATATAGCTTAGACTGATGTGAGCTGTTGATGTCCGCTATAGCTCGTCCTGGCTGAAGCTGGCAGTTAATTTTCTTCCTAGTAGCTGGTGTGGGAACAGTACTGCTGACACACTGATGTTTTAAGTTGTTGCTAAGCAGCACTTATCCTAAGTCAAGGGCTTTTCAGTTTCGCATTCTTGGCCTTTAAGGCAGGTGAACAAGAAGCTGGGAGGGAGCAAGGCCAGGACAGATGACCCGGACTAGCCAAGGGATATTCCATACCATAGAATGTCATGCTCAGTATATAAACTGTGTGGAGCTGGCTGGGGGGCAAATCACTGCTCAGGCATCGTTCAGCAGGTGGTGAGCAATTGCATTATGCATCACCTGTCTTTTCTTGGATTTTTGTTATATTACTTTTCATTATTATTATGTTTTATTAATTTATTGTTATTGCTGTTATTCTATTTCAGTTATTCAACTGCTTTTATCTCAAGCCACAAGTTATACTTTTTCCAGTTTTCCCCTCCTTCCCACTGGGAGGGGGAGAATTGAGCGAGTGGCTGCCTTGTGCTTAGTTGCAGGCTGGAGTTAAACCACAACACAGCCTCACGTTCAGTGCTTTGAAGTGGAAGAAGGAATCTATTTTTTACTATCAAAAAAAAAAATAGGAGGGAAGCCCCATTTTATTTTATTCTTAAAACAGAAACTTATGCCTATTTTTTTATTATTACTTTTTTCAAACAGAAGAGAAGGAAGAAGTAGTTAACAGTGATTCAACAGTGTCTGTCCAGAATAAATCTGATGAAGAAAAAGCAGATGTACCTCATCTTCCAGCTTGTACTCAGAAGCCATCGGTACCCAAAGACCCACTGCGTGACCCACGGCTTTCTGATTTTGGTCTTTCACAATATGCTTTCTCCAGGCCTTGGAGTGCAGTGAAAGGACAACGCACAATGAATGCATATCAAGAAATTTCAAAGACCCGGACTCCGCTAAAAACACAGAGCCCCTGTGTTTTGGCCAAAACACCAAAATGTATGCTAAAGATGGACGATTATGAGTGTGTAACACCAAAACTGGAACACTTTGGCATCAGTGAACATACCATGTGTATGAATGAAGATTATACGATGTCACTTATTCACAAAACTGCTCTGACAAGCAGGAAGTGAGTAAATTGCTTTCAGATTGTTTCTCTACTGAATTTTCTGTAGTTCCTTCTTGCTGTACTAATTTCTTGCTGCTATTGCCCTTCTCTTGATCTTCAAGCAGGTGATATTTTATTATCTACCATCTGGTTAGTCCCATGTCTTTATTTGACTTTGCTTATCCTTTCATGTAACCTTTGCAGTGCCAAATGCTACCAAGGAGCGCGCACACACACACACACACACACTCCTTCCCTTGACTGCGCCATGATGAGAATCTTCCATGTGCAATGCAATCTATTTACAAAGGGAAAATGCACAGCATATCAATGATCTTTTGCTTTCCTTAACCTTGGTTTTGAGTATGTGTTGTCCACGGTACATATTACATGGCTAATTTAAACATTTCAAAAGCTTTAGGAATATAGACCTGCAAAAAACTTCTAAATCATTGAGTCAAAATGCCTCATTGTAGAAACAGCATATTATCTCTTGTATTGTTAGCTGGTTTTGCTCCAGTCTTCTGTTGAAAAGACACCTCCAGGTTTTCATGGTTCTAATTAAAAGAATTTGTAGCGGTGAGATATAGAACACCTTTGCAGCAGAAGTGGTTTTCTATACTTCTGAGTTAATGTAAAGGTAGTTAGATCATGTTTTTATAGTTAGTATGGGAAACACATTCCATTTTAAAAGCTGGCAGTATTTAAAAGAAATGTGTCATTCTGCAGCTAAATATTTGGTAGAGAAATTACTCAAAAAAAAAAAAAAAAACAAAAACCTACGTGCAAAGTAATTTGTCAAAATCATCATTCAAGGTGGGTTGTTTTTTGGTTTGTTTGTTTGTTTGTTTTTTTAATCTTTGATATTTGCCAAATAGGCACAGGTATGAAGTTCTTCAGAACCATGCCAGCTTAAGTGACTTTGTCCCCCAAAGATCCAGTTTAATGCAATAGTTAATTAAAAAAACCCACTCAAAATTTAATATGGGGGAGGGGTAGTAAAAGTGAAAAGATCCATTTTCTTTTAAAATTGTTTTGGGATCTCTTTTTGAATAGTTATGTAAATACTACAATATCTATAAAGTTTCTATAGTATTTGAATTATAACAGTAGGAAAACTGTTACTCAATCCTGAAATATACTAATTAAAAATTGTTCCCTCTCAAATAATATTTTGAAAATAGTTTCAGCTTATCACACAATTTAAGTTCTAATATCTGTATTTTTTTGTTTTACTGTACTAGATTTCCTATTTAATAAGAACTCTTTTAAATGTAATCTTCAGCCCTAATTATGGCTGTAGTTTATGTATAGATACATCCACAAATACAGATTCTATTTCTGTGACTTCTAGTGAAACAATTGGACAGTCCACTAGGGACATATATATGTTAAAAAAAAATGCTAGCAGTCTTCTACATCCCTAATGATAATATTACAATTCTGTAGAGAATTAGTTACAGTGTGATTGCTCTTTAACACATTGTCATTATTGATGACCGGAGATCTGTCTAGCAGCTGTGCACTGTGTGAAACTACTTCAAAAATTCACCTTGGAGTTCTTAAAAATACTTAGCAGACCTCAACTCCTCTAACTTTGTTTTTCAGGGTTTCAGTTTTGAAGCAAGCCAAAAGAATGATATGCTTTGCATCTGCTACAAAACTGAAACCAAGAGTATATAGGAAAGAAAAGGAGGGGGGAAAAAAGTATCTGAAAAAAATATTGTTATACTTGTTCTTCTCCATTATAAAAACTAAAAATCATGTGGACTCATGTATCTGTAATACTTCCACATCAAAACTGACTTGAAAAATTACTTTTTAAGAAAAAAAACACAGAATTTGAGATGTGTTCATGTAAGTACAATACACTGCTTTGTTTGTTTATTTTTAGCTTAGGCTTTTTGTGTAAAGAAGCTCTAAATCTGATTCTTAAGATAAATTTTTAAACATTTAAGATAATTTTTTGTATAGACACCCTTTATTGTAGAGTTTAAGTAAGCTTCCGTTTTCTGTCTGGTGTTGTCTCGTAACTGCTTACACCCTTCTTCCACTAGAATGTCTTGGAGATGGAAAAATAATTTTTAAAATTTCCACTTCTGTCGATTGGCTGTTCACCCTGAAGTCAGCTAGTGATTAACATAAGTAGTCTTACTCAAACTTAAAACTTGAATTCCAAGTTTTTTCACAATAACATTAGTATGTTGAAAGTCAGAAAGACTTTTCTCTTGTCATTTAGAATTTTGTAGGTAACAGGCAGTTAAAAAAAAAAAAAAATGGGTTGTACCCCTAATACAGAACTGATCTTCAGGAACAAAGAATATTAATCCTACCTGGTACACCTTTGTTTGTTTGTTTCATTTTGGGTTTTTTTAATCATCTTTGAGGAAATGAGGTTTTGACTTGCATGTTGATGAACAAATACTAGAAAAGCAATCAAGTTGACAGTGTTCCTTTGGTTGTTATTTCTTCAATATTATTTGAGAGCTAATTGAGGGGTTTGGTTTTCAGATTGGTTAAAAAAAATAATCATGAAGTGAAAGTACCAGAAATGACATCCAGGGAAATCATGGTTACTCCTGGGCCAAAACCAAAAGTGATAGCTGAGAAAGGTAAGTTTAAAAATGTATGAAATAAATACTCCTGTGCCTTTTACCTAATGCATGTGTGAGTGCATTTTAAACACACAGAAAACTTTTAAACTGTGTTTCTTGTTAAATATAGTTCATTCAGGACCAGTCATCATATGAATATTAATGTCTTAGAAGCCACCGACATTTCATTTTCTACAGGGAGGTTTCTCACTTCAGTATAAATCTTTGTTCATTCTTCTACTCATATCCATCTAGAATTATACAAAGGGATCTATCATTTTGTAATGCAACTTATCCTTCTTTGAAATAAAAATACTATTTTGCCAACTTAGCCTTTTTCTTCCTGAGAATACCCATTAGATCTGTTTAAAGTCATGTTTAAAGAAACTGCTTTGAAAGAGGCTAACAAGACAGTAACTTAGATCTTTCGAATGTAGTGTTAAAACTCCTTTGAGAGATGTAACATTTTCTTTTGAAAATGTGTGAAGATCTTGGCACAAACATAGTAACAATTTAATATACGACAAGCTAAAGTAATGTTGATTTAAGTTAGGCTTTTTCAGTTGTGTTCAGATCTATTACTTTTGGTTCACATGTACATTTGCTGCTTTTATGGAATTCTGTAATTTGGATATGAAAAATATCAGCTAAAATGATACAGGTGTTTTAGAATATGCAAATCTATGAAAAGCTAATAGAGTTAGAAAACTAATCTGGGGTATATCTGTGTGTGTATGTATATATTTTTATTCTCCCCACTTCCTTCCCTCTGCTCTTAATTTCAGCAGCTGACTGGATGGCTTCTCCTATGGTACTTGTGTTCTGTACTCCTGATGTGAAAATCTCTTCCAGAACAAATAGTATAGTATTATCAAGGTCACCAGAGACAAATGAACTGCCTCTTCCCAGTCATACAGAAACACCACAGTGTCCTAATTTTCAAACAAGATGGCTAAAACCAGAAGCTAAGGTAGTAAACAGCAATTCTGTATATTTGCACAGACTTTTTAAAATAGGGTTTTTTTTCCAAATGTCAGCTTGGGATTCCTTTCCACTACTACTTTTTTTTTTATGTTGTTGTAGCAGATCTTTCTAATGGAAATTTTGTAAGAACATGTATCAAATGCTTTACCTGAGTATGCAAATTAACTGAAGCATTTAACACCTGTTTTGCAGCAGGTAAAACAGGAGGAAAAGAATGAGTCGGTGTTGAAGAATGATGCAACAGATAAACATTACCAAGAAGATAGAATTCCTTTTGCTGTGCGCTCTGATGAGTATCTTAAACATTTTGGAGACCCTTCTCCTCCTAAATTAAAACCCTATGACCAGTTACTCAGCACACCTCCACCTCCAGAAATAACAAGGATACCAGATGATGTCCTGCAGGTTAGCTTTTTTTTTTTTTCCTACGTAGTTTTAATATCAAAATAATAAAATTAAAAGGGCTTAGTTCTATCAAATTTTGCTTCTGAAAGAGTTCTCTGCTACTTCTTAAAAACATAGAAACTGTAACCCTGGTTTGAGTTCTTAGATAATTCTTACTACCTGTTTATTTCCTGTAGTTGCTGTCCAAGTATAATCATAAAGTAGACTCTTCTAAAACCAAGGAAATGGAGACCAAGGCAGGAAACAGTAAAAGACATGAAAGTGATTTCACTGATTACTGCAACAAAGAGAACAGGTATGATTAAGCTTTACAGATTCGGTTAAGTAATTTAATTTGGAGGATCTATGAAGATGCTTTCACCTAAACACATTTAGAAATTGATGCAGCTGCTTGCTCTTCAGCTACCAAAGTAGCTCTTATTGCTGTGACAAAATATTCTTTGGTGTGATATCTGACTGCCTTTATTGTAAAGAATAAATATTATAATTAATTGTGGGTTTGAAATCTCCCAATTTTTTTGTTTCTTAAAGGTGGTAGAGTTTTACTGGTTTATCTGTAGGTAGATTTTTATTTTGTGGCAATCAAAGTACCAATGAATGCTTTCTTCTTGGTAAATTTAGGTAATAAAACTAAGAAATTGGAGAAAACTGTGACATGACTGATTTCACCGTCATCTTGGTAGAGTTCTTTGAATTGCAAAGCCATCTTATGAAGAATGTGAAATTAAATAAGTCTACAATAAGTATGAGTAATCTTTGAATAATGGAATTGTAGCTTTAAAAAAGAACTTGATCAATTTGAATAGTTCTGATGACTTGATGAAGTGTAAATATGATTAAATGTAATTAATATATATATTACACGTCTTGATTATCTGCTCAGCTTGGGGTCAGTACAGATTATTTAGGTAAGAGATACAAGGAATGTGTATGCAGTCAAATAATATTCACAACAACCCAGAATGAGACTGATAAATGGATTCCAACTCCAAGAGAATTCATTTTGAGTGATCAAATAGAGCAAAGCTCTTACTTCAGTTGACTCTTTTTGTTTGGTTGGTTTTTGGTGTGTTTTTTGTTTGGGGATTTTGTTTGTTTGTTTTCTTGTCAATAATAATAAAGTTTTCAATGTTTCTGTTCTGCTAATTCAAAACATGATTTGAGATGAGTTCATTTACTCTTCTGGATATATTTGCAGAGGATACACTGGATTTTTCAAGCCAAACATCTAAAATCAAGCTGAAGACCATGGTGAGACTGTTACACATTTGTGGATCTTACTACTGAATCATAACAAGCTCAAAGTAAAAGAAAATACAGAGAACCGTACAAAGGAAAAGCTTCTTTTAATGGAGAAAAATTATTTATCCATGATGTGGATAGACTTGTTTGAACTAACAAGTGCTTAATTTTTTATTGAAATTATTGTTAAAATATATTGAGGGGTTTTAAGTTTTTTATATGTATGCTTCAAAGAGGGCTGTGGTCATGCATGTAGTACTTCAGCTGTTTCGCCCAGTTCTCATGCTTGTATATGGTGACATTTGCAGTAGGCTGTAGAGAAGTGTAGTTATGTTGCAATAAAGGGAAAGCCCAATAGATTGCCCCAGAAAGTGGCTATCTCTGGCTGTTCTGGTGACACTGTCCATTTTATCAGGGAGGAGTCTGAAGTGTAGTACTTCAATAGGACTTGGTATCTTCAACAGAAATAAGTTGGGTTGTTTTTTTTTTTTGAAGAGTAACTCCTGCTTTACTGTTGAAAGCATTTCTATGCTATTGGTCACTTCCGCAATACTAAGACATATCACACATGCTCCTGCATCAGGCTCTGTGTTACCTGTGCTGCTGCTTCTTTCTTATTATAATTTTCTTCATCATACTGGGTGCTATACAGTTGTTTTCCTTTTGATAGCCTAACTTCTGCAGCCCTAAAAGGTGACTGGCTCAAATACGATTTTTTTGAAGTATATTTTGCAGTTGGTATTGTTACATAGATCTTGCACTGCTGGGAAGGTTCACTGGCAGGCGTGTAGGTGATTGTTACTCTGCTGTGCTGCTGCCATGTACATTCTGTAAGTGGTGGTGTCACTTGTAACCATGCGCATCTACCCCTGTAATACCTGACCAAGATTAAGTTCTCGGAGCTGCTTGGCACTTTTTTAGTGTCTGGTAGTAATTTGGCCTTTTTTTTTTTTTTTTTTTGTGGTTGGTGGTGTTTTTGTTTGTGGGGGGTTTTTTGTGTGGTTGGTTTCTTTTCCTACCAGATATACTACTTTTGTCCACAAGAAATCCCAGCTACATGTCCTCCTATGGAGTCAGTTTGCTGTTTCCAGTGTCAGCTATTCTTCTGAGTGACTCTAGGACTTCTCTTACTCACTGTACACAGCCTTCCTCTTGATGGCTAAAATTCTGTCACTTAGATGAGGGTGGACATGTACCACATGAGAAGAGAGAGACTGTCCCAGGAGAGGGTGGGAAGCATAGGCTTTCAGCTTTCTGAACAACACACCTAATCTTTTTTTTTTTTTTAGTTGTTGGTGGTAGTTGGTTGGTTGGTTGGTTGGTTGGTTTGGTTTGTTTTGTTTAAGTCTTCAGGATACCAGATAATCTAGAGATGCCTGGAAGCATTTCTGCTGTTGCTTAGATGGGCTTGTCCTGGCTAAAACCTATCAAGTAAAGGAGCCTTTTTCCAGTCCATCTCTGGGATAAGGTATCTCACATTACCTGGAGAAGCTGATTTTTGTACTAGTTCTGGACTGAGTGCACTTATTTGTCTGTTCTAGCTTCTGTTTGACATGTAATGCATATTTTTAGTCTTTGAGCTTGATCAATACTTTCGAATACTAAATAAAGCTGTCTCCAATGCTTTGCGGCTGCCTGAAAAACTAATCATCCTGTTGCTCTAAAAACACCTACTTGTTCTATCCATCTCCTTCAGAGAGTGAAGGCCGGGCCTACTTTCACTAAAACCACTTAAGGGGCTGGATGCAAGTCACAGTATCTCATGGTCTTAAAAAGGTACAAAGTATTCTGCTCCAGAGCAAGAATCTTTTTCTTTCATTTTTATTTTCTTATTCAGAGCAGGTCCCTCTGTGGCCAGCTGGTAAACTGCACAGGCTCAAATACTGGAACAACTAGGGCTGTATCTGAGAGGAGGGTAACACTTCCCCTTAAGACAGTATTGCTGCTGAAGAAAGGCTTGTCCTGCCCCACATCTAGTAATAGAACATGTCAAAGTAGGAATAATGCAAAAGAAAATGCAAGTTACATGTTGGCTTCTTGTAGAGTGAATCCAATAATGGCAATGGCCTGTTAGATGTTTACTGAACTGCCCTTTCTAAATAAATAGCAGACAGAGTAGGTCTCTGAAGTATTAAAGAAGTGCATCTTAAAGTCTGGGCATCTAGTTTGTTGCTCCAGTCCAAATCCTAGGTTTCCCAAAGCAGAGTCTCAAGCATCAACTCTTATAAAAATAATTTAATAGAGTGATACAGCAGCAGGGTCAGCTAAAGGTGGGTACCTCCAGAGGACCCTGAACAAAGAAATTCCCTGGGCTTTTCTACCCTTATGGACTATGCATCTACCCTTCATGGGGTTGTCATGTGCCTTTCACATGCCCTTGGGTCCAAGAGCGATTCTGGCCTGAGACACCATCTGCCTCCTCACTAGATTCCTTCATTGTCTCCAGGCAGCAGGCTATCCTCTTGTCTAGTTGCAGCTGCTGTTGATGTTTGTACCCTCCTTATCTTCGGGGCTGGCTCTGGAGGCCTTATCTTGCTTGAATAGACACTAGTTCAGTAAACCTAGGTGAAAGCTTAAAGCTTGCAGCCTAAAGCTTCAGCTACTTGCGCTAAGCAGGGCTAAGCTAGGTACTAAATCACACAACATTGTAACTCTTAACTGGCTCTATTTGAAACTTTAAGCTAAACAACTAATACCTCTTAACAAAGAGACAATCATCACCTGAAAATAGGTGAAACTGAGTCAGAATACAGTTCCATTGTGCTTAAATTAGTTAACTGGGCATGCTTCCACTAGAGGCTGTTTCACCAATTCTCTTGCACAGAATCTAGGGGTTGTGCACTTTTATGATGGATTCCTTCCATTTGCTGAGTCACTGAAATGCTAATTAATTTTCTTTTCCAGTTTCTCCTCCCCAATAGTAATATCAAACTTGGCTTCTGCCTGGTGTGAGCGCTGGATCAGATGTCAGGGAAGGATGAAAATGGAATCACATCTTCTACCACTAACCTTCAGTCAGAAAAGATTGAACCCAGCACAAAACAGCAATTCTGTATTTAGGGACATCGGGGAAGCAACCAGAAATGCATAACCTTTAGTTCTCTTTCAGTTGCTGTGGTTCTTAATTTATTTTTTTGAAAATATGTCAAATGTGTCAGCTAACAGAACATTCTCTCCATAATCCCATTTGTTGTCAAAGGAACATTTCAATTTTTTCTGCCTAAGGAACACCTTAAGATGGTCAGTGCTTTCTTATATTGGAAATGTTTTACTGTGGTGAAATACAAAGATAGATCTTGCAGTGAAATGAAACTTACCACATGGTTGTCAAATGGATAAATGACAAGCATCACATTTAGTGCCTCCCTTTGTGCTTTTTCTGATGGCTTTATAAATCACTAGAACAATAACTGAAGTCTAGGCTTCCTTGGTTCTTTAAAGCATCAGGGCTGCTTTACATTTTTCTGTAAGATGGGATATTTGCTTTGTTTCCCTGTTGTCATTATTCAGTTGGTCCATCAGTAGTAGCTGCAGCTGATGTTGGAGCTGCCTTGTATTTTGGGACTACCTTCTTTCCCCATGGGATGGTAATAGAGAGATTGTGGCATTTATAAGGAGCAATGACAACATCCCGTGGTCACGCTCTGGAATCGCACATCTACACAAATGCAACCTTCTCCCAGGAATGCTGGCTGCATTAGCTCTCAATTTAATTAAAGGTGAAGCCTTACGCTGTTGTTGCAGTAATACCCACACTTAAAAAGGCTCCGCTGACCTCATGCTAGGGAGCTCACTGGGTCCCTCAATGTCTTTGCTCTTGTGTTGTCCAATTCAAGTTAAAGAGCTTTTAAGGAAGTATCACCACGTGTGCCCACAGAGGAAATGGTCCAGGGCAGAAGCTGCTGTTCTACACAAGCATTTCTTCTGGAGAGAGACCAAGGGGAGGAGAGTTTGCAGAATACCTAGCAGGAAGGTGTTCAAATACTGTAATAGTTTTTAGCTTATATATTGCTGACTTAAAGCTCAGTGATCACACTCCCTACTGTGATTCCTTATGCAATTGTAAACCGAGCTAATGCCTCACTGCACTGTCCCACCTCCCCTGCTTCCCCAGATGCAGGGCCTACGCCCTTGGTTGCATCACTGCAGTTGTGGCTGCAGGCAAAGCCATTCCTGCTTGCCAAACCACCAGGCACCAGTTGTTGTTTTCCAAGGTTAAATGGTTCGTGGGCTCTGCATGCTGACCCCAATCACTGCTCACCTGCCAAGGCACAGGCAGGTGTTAAGGCAAGCAAAGGGAGGCCAGTCTCTGGATTGCCTTGCTGAGTATTGAAGAACTCAAGTGAGTTTTTGGGCCAGGATGTCTCTACTTCAGCCTGTCAGTTCTGTGAGACTGGAAATACCCTGGGGAGAGTCCCCAACACCCCACCCCTTAGTCATGTTTTATCTCCACACCTTCCCTGTGTACACCAGCCAGGCAGCTCTGCCTTGTCACCGACAGGCCATTGCGGCCAGGCACAGCACCTGCTGGGCACAGCAGGGTACAACACAGGTGTTCTATGATTCACAGTCCTCAGGGCACTCATCTGTTGGAGGCACTGATGCTTTTTTTAACCCAGCTGATCTGCTTTAGTGTCTAGATGCAAGTGCCGAGACAAGCAGGAGGTAATTGGATCGCTTTGGTTTTGGCAGGTCCTGTCTTAGCTGTTGCATCACTTGCAGCACTGTTCTTTGAGCGTGACTATGCCTGTTATATTCTTTTGCTCCAACACAACAGCATTTCTGAACGCTTCTCACTTTTCCATGCTTTCCATACTGAAAACTTGCCAACAATGCTTAATGTTTTCTTGCTGCATTATAGCTCCTTCTGCTTTTGACCAGAGCTGTAAAGCAAAATTTAAGCTTCCACACCTGCTCCAGTCAGATGCGAGCGTGGTGCCAGAGAAAAGAGTGATGCATTCCAGGTTACTGACAAAGTGTGTGTCCTTAACTAAGGCAGGAATTAAGCTGGCTACCAATTCCTCCACCAGAGACACACCCAGCCTCTCCTAATCACTGTGTCCTGCTGCCATGGCAGGGAAGGAAATGGCTGCTCTTGTGAGGCTGTATGTGCATCTGTGTGTACATACACACATAAACTTGTAGTGGTGGGGGTGGTGAAATTGGAGGGAGGTGCTGTGAAAACAAGAGACCTTATTTTAAGGCACAAACTTGTCAAAGAAGAGTCCTGGGGAGGGTTGTTGCTAGCAGAAGTGCAGACATGAAACTTGAGAGTTGTGCCTGCTAGGGCTTTAAACACCCAAAAAGAAAAGGAGGATTAAAAAAAAAAAAAAAAATCTTGTCCAGCTGCCTTGATGAGGGACAAAAATTCTTCATGAAATCACTGCATACAAAGCAAGTTCTGTGCACTTACAGATCAGGATGTAGTGTTGTCCACTTTGCTTCCTGAGCACATGGTATTGCTCACTGGTGGTAGAGTTTTGAGACCATGTTTTCATTTCCCCAAACCAGTGATGTCCATACTTTGCTCTCTTCAGGGACTGATATCCTTCCTCGGCTGTTCTAGTAGCTTTGACACATGTACACACAACCTGATTACTGTGAGTGAATTCCCTCCTGCACAGTAGGAGCTGAACTGGTGACAACTTTCACCTACCCTTCCGCCTCTTGCACCATCTGGATGGCTGTACCATGGTGCTGTCTCACAGCTGTTCACTCTACCCCAATGGCTGAGTTCAAAACTGCTGCTGTTGCCCTTGATTGCATAGTGGATTTTTGATGTAGGGAACCCCTAAACCCTAATTGCACTGATCTCTCAAAGGGCATTTTCCCACAAAAAATAGGTACGGAAAGTGAACTCTTCACTTCTGCATTACCTTTCTGGGTCATGTGCAAGTGTTTGAGGGCAGATCTCTTTCTCGAGAGATGTTTAGCCCGAAGCATCCAGGGAAGAGGTCAGCTTCCAGGGCAGCCACGCAAACTCCACACCTATGGGGTAAAGCTGAAGTGTTTGCTGCTGAAGGCAGCTCTGCACATTCAGTTCGGTTGATAATGCTTCACAGACCACCAAGCACAAAGCCAGTCTGCATTCCTCTCTCTCTGAAGTGTGTGAAGACCTGCCCCTGGCTGTTCAGGCACAAGCCCTCATGGGCCACATCTGTTCTAGCTGCAAAGCCAAGCTACCTCCCAGAACAGCTGAGTCACAGGCATGGACTCACTTGCTGCTGTTCCCTTATATAGTGACTACATTTAATTTTGAGAATTACCCTTAAATGCAATTGAAGCAAAACCAGCACACAAAAGTGAGGAAGTGCCTGTTTTCCCGTGTACCTCTAATGGCAGGTCTGCCCCTGCCCCTGCCTTTGGTGGGAGGCAATTCTGTAATCACAGGCCAGTCACAGCAGGACTCACCTCACTCATTCTGCAGCACAGACAATGCCCTGTGGTGAGCAGGCCACTTAGCAGTGGTCTTCACCCTTCTGGTCTGCCCAGCTCTGTAAGGTGCCAGAAACAGATGGCTGATCTGACAGTGATGACCCAACGCACAGGTGGCAGGGAAGTCATGGAGCTGTTACAGCACAGGGGCTCCTCACAGCAGAAGTATTGTGGTGAGCCTCCCCCGGTGCCGGAGGCAACTGACCCCACCTTGGCAAAACATCCCACCTGTCCTACCTCTGGCCACCCTAGACCAGCCCCATCACCACTTCCAGGCTCACAGTCCTTTATAAAACAGCGTTAATACCATCTTTTCTTGAGCTCCATTTAAAACAAGGTGGGGAGCACTTTCCAACCTCTTCAGTTTTAGCGGGGAAAAAGTGACTCAGATGCAGGTGATTCTGCAAATGAGGGTCATTCATGAAGGCTGAGATCCCAACTCCTTAACTTAGAAGACAGAGAATGGGGACACAAGAGGGTGAATCATGGACAGAAGTGAACCTAAAAATCCCTCAGGATATACTGCACTGAAGGACCTCTGAGAGAGTGGAGAAAATAACAAAAACAGCACCCAAAACACCAAACCCACAAAACGAAACAAACACAAACAAACAGAATAAAAAGACAACAGAAATCCCAAGTGATGAAAGCAAGCAGGCCTTTTCCTTAGCAGACAGGAACACTTACTTCAGTCTTGGCCTCTGGCAAGGAAGGTGAAGGCCCTAAGGAGCAGCTACTTCTCCTGCTCTTGTCCTTTCAGCACGCAGGGGCGCAACATACAGAAAACAAGCCCCTGGTTCTCCAGACCAGCTGGATGCTGCTCCCGGTCAGCCCGCAGACAGAGCCTGCTGTCAGACCAGGGCCACCTGCACCTCTCAAGATCTCCCCCTCTAGTGCCAGAAGAAACCAGCAAGCATAGAGCTACAGGAAGCCACAGGCCCTATCCTGTGCTGCACTGATCTGCTGGAACATGGTCTTTGTCCTTGTCCTTAGGAAGGTACCAGGCAACATCTTCTGCTTCCCAGAGTAGTGCCCACCACACAGACCAGCCTTCTAGTATCAAGACCACTCCCAATCCATGGATTGGCATCGTCACCTTGGCACCAGGGAGCAGCCCCAGGAAGCTGCAGTGGTCTGTCCTGTCTCCCCTCCCTGTCCTGCAGGACAGGCAGCCTTACACAGCTCATTGCTGACCTTCCTCTGCCGACATACCTACATCAGCAGGGAGAGTAAGAGCAAGCTTGCCTGCCTTCAACCACACTGCTCACGTCAGCCTCCAACACCCAGCCAGCAGTGCTTTAAGGAGTCCTCCGGCACAAGGAATCCCTCATCAGGCCACCCACCTCTACTCACTAAGTCCAGAAGTTACCAGATAAAGTCTTTGGCCCTCCTTCAATTTCTACTTCTGCTTAAAAGCAAACTTCTGAATTTCTCTGCAGAAATCCACTTTTCAAAAAATACCAAAAACTAACACCACCGCACTATCAAAAGATTAATAACAGCAATCTTTATTCCAAATAAGACAGCACACCTGTAATCCCACTGGTTGTATTTTATGTAAGTCTTGAAACACTGGACACACTGACTTACTGTTCAAGCTGTAACAATTAGGGATAGGATGATGGCACTGCTAAAAGTGTTTCTCCTAAAGAAGTAACTAAAAAGTTAAAGTTTAAAAGTTAACTTTCATTTATGATGCTTAGCTTTGCCTTCAGGTGTTCCTGCTTAGCAACAAAACCAAACCAAACCAAGCCTGCTTTAGAACAGCAAGTAAGAATAAAGAGAAGATGTAATCATACAAAGGAGCAATAGTTTAGTACGGTCTCATGCGGCTTGATGGGGGTGGTGCGCGGTTCGGAGGAGTAATTGCTATGTCCAGGTAGTCTCCTATTTGGAATTTCTGAGACTGCAATGTCATGGAATCATCTGTGCCCTTCCTGCCCGACATGGTACTGCCGATCTCCTTCACCCTGCACGCAGGAGAGGAAAGGCAAGTTAGTTACAAGAGGCAGATCTCTCTACACGTCCAGAAGAGGAACATCAGGTCATGAAAACCTTCCCATGCCACCCTCCACACTGTATTCAGCCTTTAGCTATGTACACAGGATACTGGGGGTTTTGTCTCCAGTGCCAGGTGCACCAAGAAAAGCCACACAATATCCCCTTTCTGATGGGGCACAGGGGTGGGGAAATTTTCTACTGCATTAAGTTAAATACTAGAGACAACCCCTTGCCCTCTTCCATACAGACCCAGAACAAGACCCCAGAGAGTACAAAGCAGGAGATATTCCCTGGTTGCGGACAAAGGACAGCTCGTACCATTTTGAAAGACAGATACCTGCAACGAGAATCACTGCTAAAACTCAAATGCATCCTCAAGACACAATCCCTACCACAAAGCTCTATCTCAAGCTGCAGGTCCATGTCCAATCCAGCAACCAAAGCCTTCAAGCACAGAGGTTCATTGCTTTGAGAACACATTAACAACAATGGCCACCAAGCAGAATTTACAGTTTGCAGAGCTCATCATTATAGTCTGCTATTAAGAACTTCAGAAATTTGATACGTGGACTCCGAACTTTAAAATCACTGTATTTTACTGCTCTGGTGCCTGAAGTCTTCTATTAATCCAGAGAAGAAATACCATTTACCTATACCCAGGCCTCTTGAGGTCTGTGAAAACAATTGCAAAGTTGAAGTGTGTGCCCTTCTTGCGCGCTTCCGGGTAAACTTCTTTCACTAAGCTGGTCAGCTCTTTCAGAGTTGCATCCATCCTGGATTAAACAAACAAGCCAAGGTGGTTCATGTTCTCAAAAGCGACAACAATCAAAAAAAAAAGGGGTTCCCATGAAGAGTGGCCGTGGCTCAGATCATAGCCTAGAAGGGAAGATTTCTGTC